>WOGJ01207565.1:0-14791 GCA_015342185.1 Leptinotarsa juncta | reverse complement strand
CAATCATCTGCGTTGAGATTTCCATTACCAAGGACTGAAGAATGTATAATCAAACCGGATTCATTAATGTGAGCTACATTCGTCTTTTCACTTCTTTTCGAGTATCTACAGTCTTTTGACAGATGACCTACTCTATGACAGATGTAACATTTTCCTTTAAAGATTTTTTCAACTGGTCCTTTCTTCATTAGAAAGGCGGATTCTTTCTTGCCGTTTTCAAATTTGACTGCTTCTGCAGAAAGACGTTCTTTTACCAAGTCTGCTGTGAGTTGAGAACCACAATTTTCCAAAGGCTTGATTAACGGTTTGTAGTAACCCGGAAGACTTACAAAGATAAGTGCAGCTAGGACACCGTCTTTTATTTCGTGGTCGATTGCTTCAAGTTGTTGAGCTAACTTTACTTTTTTAGACAGGAAATCATCCATGCCTCTACAGTCATTGTACCTTATCATTACTAATTTACGATTGAAGCAGCAACTCTTGAAAATCCTTTGGGTTCAAAGATTTTAGCTAAGCGATCCCACACTTCTTTCCCTTAGTTAGGAGTAGATATGAGTTTTTACACCAGACACTACGGATACAAGTGCTTGTTTACTTTAACTTTCAAAACCGGCTTCTTTGTTATCTTTTGTTCCATCTACATATTCCAACAGTTCACAATTGATGAGGTGAATTTCCATGGCGTACTTCCAGTCAATATAATTGTTACTTCCCTCGAGTTTTTCGAAAGAGGCTGAGTCGGCAGTATTTGATATGGACATTTTATCAGGAACCGGTATATCTAACTTATTATGCCATCTAATTGCAGTACAAGAACAAAAGAAATCTTCAAATGCGCAAGATTGAATATAATTAAATATACTTGATGATTTTTTGGAACGTATATTTTTGACTTGTAAACAAACTCGAATGTTTTTAAATAACAACTACAACATAGTTGTATACAGTGGGCTCATCCATCATAAAGACACAATCTTCATTTTGCAACAGTCCCATACTCTTCCTAATTTATGTAAACAATATTGGAGTACTGAGAAACACCAAAAGCTCAGTAATATCATATGCTGATGACACAGCCATAACGTGTTCTGGAGATTCTTGGACAAAAGTGTACCAACAAGCCTAACGAGAGTTAAATATATATTTTTATTACATTGATGGTAGCCTTTCAAGCTTGAATACTGATAAGAGACCATTTATCACTTTCAGCGCTGATATTAGAGATCAACCAATAAGAAAAGAAACATGTGATCATATACACTGTACATGCCGAACTATGAAAAAAAAAATTAAAAATTAAATACCTGGGTGTATATACTATATATCATATACAATTCTGAGCAAAAGTTTGAGCATAGAAACCATTATGATGGTGTTTAGTACACTAGCAGAGTTCATTTTACGACATTGTACCATTATTTGAGGATTTATGTACAAAACAGCCTCATGTGACCTAGAAATTACGCAAAACACAATTATAAAGAGTATAGTTGAAAAACAAATATTTTACATAAATGAATTATATCGTGAAGCTAACTTACTGAATCTTAAATAAATTTATACATACCAATGTATTCAATAGATAATGAAAATGAAAACCTACACATATACTAGTCATTCCTACAATACTAGTCATTCCTACAATAATCTAGTGTCTGTTCCATTTTACGAAAAGTCTCTATTATAACTTATTCGGCCCAGAACTTCTCAACATGGTTCATGAATATATACGAAATATCCAATCAGAAGTTAAACTCACTATAGAATTGAAAAAATTCATTGAAGTGAATTATGTTGAGCTAAAAAACCTTATATGGTGATATACATGTATGCATTGAATTGCAGAGTAAATCATGTCGTTATCACCATACATACATAGTATTAAAACCAATAATCGTCTCTCTTTCTCTCATTCTCTCTGGCTCTACTATTTTTTCTTTTCTTTCCCTTTTGATTGTGTCTACCAACCAGTATTATTCTTGAGGTAGGTATTCATTTAAATTCAATTTAATTTTTTTTTGTAAAATATCTCTCTAGCACGGGTCGAAGTAAAAGCCATAGGCTTAGATAATGCATTTAGTGCGAATCACAAAATCCTCTCATAAACATATCTGTCTGAATAAATATACCATATATCATAATATATTATATCATATGGGTTTCTGTAAGTCAAAATCTTAGCCTTCCAAAAGACCAAAAATTATTCAGGATCAACCTTGGAGATGAATCCACGATCTCACTCAACGATGATGATTCTCGAAAGTGGGTACTTTCGAAACGATTTCAACTTGCTGAACAGTGGCCAATATAACAGAGCGAAGAGAGAAGCCGAAAGAACTATGGAGGAGAAGAAAAACTTGCTGCACACGAATATCACATTAAGTAAAACTGAATGGCTTTCATTCCAGAAGTTTCTATTCGCTTTATATGTAAAAGTATCGAAATCAACTTTTGTTAATTAGCTGTCGTTTTTATAAAGTGACAACCATCAAAAATCTAAACTTGCGAACTGAAGTTAGAGAAATCTACCTTCAAACATCCAATATTATGAAGAGATTCAAGGAAAGTCATTTTTGTGGTAAAAATCTGAGTTTTGATCGACCTCCGATGGGTGTTTCCACAATTTATAGAATATGCAAATTGAGATGATGAACTTTGTACACTGATAAATAGAACATTGTTCTTTCTGAAAATCATTTTGAATTCACGGAGCAACTTATCAGGGTGATGTAAAAAGTTTGCACTTTCTACAGGCGTTTGAAGTTTTCCATTTCCATATTTTCCAGATTGGGAATGTGGAAATACCTGAAGATGTTCGAATAATTATGAAGATATTATCAAATGAAAGTTATATTTTTATGGGAAAAATCGAGAGATTTTCGTCGATTTTTTAGGGATCATCCTCCTCAGATTATAGAAGGTGCAAAAACCTCAAAGAGTAGATGAAAATATATAGAACAGATATCACATGTTTGATGGTTATTTGTTCAGATCGGTGAGTCATTTCGGTTTCATAAATTACATTTGACGATTTGACATTTGCTTTGTCGTAGTAAATAACGTACTGAAAGTTCATTACTGTCATATATACATTAGAGTAAATAATAAACTTTTAGTACGTTATTCACTACGAAGAAGCCGCTGTGTTAGCTAAACATGTGATATTTTCTAAAATAAAGTTTGTGGAGATCAAATCGTAAGGTGTAGTATATGAAATTACTATGGATCTTTCGATCCATGACACCTTTCGAAGGTCAATCAGAAGGTGAATCAATTTATATTGAAACAGACATCAGGCAATTGAAACTGCATGTTTGAAACACAATTATTACGAAATTTAATTTCTTTCAGACCATAAACACAAAATACAATTGGTTTTTAATAACCGAGATTTTTACCTGACTTCAACATGTTAAGTGTTACGATGAAGTGAATTTCCATCCGAAATAAGCCATACAAATTGAATTCAAGTTTTTCCAAATGAACAATCTGTTTCAAAGATTCAGAATTCTAGGTTGACAAAGAAATTCTAGTTGGAAGTCGAAATTATTGCAATTATTCAACTTCCGTACTCTCACAACCCTTGGTAATAATATGTTCCGATCTTCATGAAAAATATATGGTGTAAATCACCTCCAAATAAAGTTCCATGTAGAAAATAGTAAAACAGAGCTCAATAAAAAGTCAGTGTTTACCTTAAACCTGCGATAATTATGTTTTCCTATGAAGAGCAGTTTTAAAGCGGGTTTAATTTATGTAGTTAAAACAGCTTACAATTTAAATTTCGTATTTGAAGTTGATGTAATTTGCTCGTAAATACGATTATCAGTTTCTTTTTGTTGACTTGTTTTGACAACTTAGTGGATGTTATTCAAATCCTCAGGAAGCAATTGATGCACCTGCATATTTTAATTTCAAGAAAGTATTTTCACGGATATATGTTATACATGACCATGTTAGCCATTATAATAATTTGACATTAAATTTTATTTGATACATGTTTTGCTAAACGATAGCTTCATCATTTACTGGTACATCAAACTATTCTTTAATATCTTTCATATAACAAAAACCAGTTACTAGTTACTTTGAAGTATTATTGTATTGTTCTTAATTGTTCATTCTTTTATCGAATAGGTTTTCTCTGTACACACTGTTCTATAAAAGACATTGTAGAATAGTTTGATGTAGCAGTAACTGATGAAGCTACAACGTGGCGAAACTTGTTTTAAATAAAATTCACTATTAAAATTCTACTATTATATTCATGGATAGTGTAAATAATGTGGGAAACTTCAGAAACATTTAGGGGCTGTTAAAGTATTACGTAAGCATATTTATCACGATTACTCACACCCTATCTCCATTGTCAGCAAAAGTAAGCAAAGCTCTTATCCCCCTCCCATACTTACGTGAACATTATATGCATTTTCCAAACATAGACGATGTGTGGGTTGCCATATGTGTAAAAAAGTAAATAAGTACTGCTGACGTAATTACTTTCTAGACACCCCTGCCCCTATGTCATACAAAATAGGCAGAGGAAAGACTTCGCCCTAGAGTACTTACATAATACTTGAGCGACCCCTAACTCCCAAACCAACTCTTTGCAAAGATGTCTTGATCATGCATAGGAGTTTTTTTCAACTATATACTAAAAGAAAACTCATTTTCTTCACATCGAAGTAAACGAAAATTTGGGTTAAAACATATATCATTCACAAAAGCACTACACAGTTATACGAGCTGTGGCTCATTTTGAATAACTTTTGGTACAATGATTTTCAGGAAAAATAAAAACACGTCAACAATAGTTAGTATACAGGGGGACAGATTTTGACTTCTTCACATTTGATGCTACTTTCCATATCGCACCCCTAGAGCATGTCACCAATTTTTTTAAATTGATCACTCTATATTGTTTTGCATTATTAGATGCTCCATGATGAGCAGATTTCAACAAAATAAAACACATATGGTTTGGAGCTTATGGTTCGGGAGCTACAAATTATTTGAGTTGAAACGAACCACTCTGAATAACTTTTGAGGCAATGATTTGTAGGAAAATAAAAAAAAGACAATTATACAGGAGTTCACATTTTGAAATATTTGTTCTAGAGACAAATATGGAAGCAAAAAACGAGAAAGAGATTTTTTATTAATTCTTGAATCAAAATCTGATGACTATAGTAAATGTTACGTTTTCACAAACTTTCATACAGTAGTACAAATGAGCTTCCGTTGCCATCCTCACATGGTTGAGAATCTCGGGAGTAATTTCTCTGCTATGTCTCATAATATTCTCTCTCAAATCGTATAATATTCTTTATCTCTACTGAATAAATATTGTCTAACATCCACATCCATAACAGAGACTGCACTGATACAATAAACTGCAATTGTGCTGTTAGGGAGGGTGAGTGTAGGACCACAGCACTCAGGCCACATCTGACTCATTGTAGACTCTCCCGAGTAGTTGTCCTCCTAGGTCATCGTCCATCCTATCCTTTCCAGGAAGGTGGCAGGTCACTGGGAGACATTTCCTTTATATTGGCAGGTGTAGGCCAAGACTCATCTTCCTGTTGACATATCCTTCATAGAGGTGTGTCCACTAGCCCCATATTATGGTGGTGTGTCCTTAGTTGACAGTGGCCAGTCAGAAATCCTACTGTTAAGCGAAGATTTTTGCTGGTCGTCGCCAGATATTTCTTCGGTGCCCGCTTCCCAGGGTCGCCCAGGGTGATTTTGGCAAGATTCCATCCTTTGATTTTATCCCATCTCTTCAGGGACTGAGCATGGTTGTAACATTTAGGCTAGTTCCGCAATTGCCGAAGTCGCCAGGCCGTAGGTGCCAGGGTATCCGGGACTTATTGTGTATCGACATATGAGATGACTACGTAATCTATGATGTTAAACGGCTCAGACTTTCAAATAAAAAATTCTATGAATTAGGGAATATCTTGAAGTACAAAAATTTGATCATCATATACCGGTCCCTAGCAGAATCTGTAATAAGATATTATATTGCTGCCTGGGGGAGTACTTCTAACAATTTCCTAAGTATCCTCCAAATATCTGAAAATTTAATCTTGATAGTAATATTCAAAAAACCTGAACTGTTCTCTATCGAACGAAAGAACAATTTATCCATCAATGTTCAACTTGGGTGATACAAACAAATTCACATTTCAATCAAAGAGCAAAGGAAAACGAACAAGATTCATCACTAATTCATTCATAAACCCACCAGCATTTGATAAAAGTCACACGCAGTGACGTATTTTTCATCATGGTCCAGAATTATTTAATCTTCTACCAGTCAGCATAAGAAATATTTCCAAACTTAATACACTCAAAAAATAATTCAGAACATTCATTATGTTCAATACCAAACTTCTCGAGTTATTTGGCTAAACAGAAACACGTTTCAGCAAACTCTTCATCATTTCCAACATTCATCAATTTAGTAAATAATTTGATCGAAATATGTGTACATAGATAAGATATTTTATAACATATCATTGATTACCCTGAGTGGCTGATGAAAAGCACAACACAAGTATAATTCAAGTAAACGATATAGTACAACCTATCTTCCAACAGCTCCCCTTCGACAATACAGTTAGGGAGCTAAGTAATTTCGAAGCGAAACCCAAGAAAACAGCTCATCATACTTTATTCATGAGAATCTTCAAGTATTATTAGATACTTCTTCTTACACAAGCTCTCATGAAATTTTGGAAAATGATTTTCACCCCTGATGCTTTGTTTCAATTTTCCCAAATCAACTCGATGGGATTGAAAACACAAAGATATGGGAAAGTCTCAGTATGGTGTGTCCATACTTTTTAGCAATACTTTCAAGGGTATACACTTTTTTAAATATTCAAGTAGTTGATTTTTGGTATAGTAATCTTTAATTAAAAAATTTTGTATTTCATCTTTCTTCGAATTTTTATTCGGTATTTTGTTGAACTGTAGCGAATGATAGGAAGCGTTGTCAAGAACTATTATACTGTTCGCATTCAAATGTAGGATCAATGTGTTCTCAAACCATTCCTCAAATATATTAGCTTCCATGTTCTCATGATAGTTAACATTGCCTTTCTCAATTTTTTTCCACATATTTTCAAAGAATTCGGAACCAATCCTTCACTTCCACCGCAATACACAATGATTAGTAGCGATCCTTTTTTTTGCAGCCATGTTAGGCGTTCACATTCTCGAACCGTCAGTCCACCCTTTTGTAACTTTGTCATGAGTGTCATACCAAGTTTCTTCCAAATAGGAAATTTGTCGTTGTTCTTGTCTATATTTATTTATTTGTTCTGAGTATATGTTAGATAATTCCACTATTATTCTGTTTTCCATAACTGCTTGACGTTTGTTTATTATTTTGAATCTGAATCCTAGTTTCTTCATCCAATTCTGAAGAGTTTTGTCGGTTGGTAACCAGGCGGTTCCGACAGACTGATTAAAGGAAAACAGATTTCAAACACATTTAAATAGCAGCTCACGTTACGTCCGGAAGTACTCAATTTCTTCCTTATGGTTTCAATTATAGAATTCTCATTGCTCTTATAACAATCGTATATTGTTTTTAACAGTGATTTTATTAGATGAACATCTAAAGTTTTTGACAATCCTGTATCACAATGCATCTTGCGTCCATAAGGTTTGTTTTTTAGTATTTTACGTACAGTTGAGATAGGAATGATGTTGCTTTCAATAGTTTTTTTTTCTCGAAACTAAATTTGAGATGTACATTCTTATATACATTCAAATATAATCTCTGTATTTCAATATTCAAATGTATCCGGATCTTATTCACTGGTATCTCTTTTTCGCATTGTTCACCATCGCTATTGGAATCATTACACCGGAGAAAGTCTGCGTTTTTATCACACTCGTTATTACTATTAGTACTTGTCCAAGAATGCCACATTTCAAACAGATAACAGAAATTTTGAGTAATTCTAACTTCACCAATATCGAATTTCAACACTCAAATTGCGATCAGCTCCTGAACTGAACACGATGGCGATTACCATCGCCGCACTCCCCGATTTCTATTCGCCACCGTAACATGACTTCAAATTTAATTTTATGACTCTTCTGTCAATCATGAAAATTGGTTAGTCTACAGTCTCCGTGGACTAGTTCGCTGCCGGTTCATTTCTATGTATTGGTTTTTTTTGGTCTTCGAGAGTGCCGCCACATTTAAATGTGCACAATATCGTTAACTTCGACTATACTTCACTTACTTAGTTGTACCCATCCCGACATTGACGGTAATAAAATTTTATACAAACTGTAAATGATGTTTGAAATATATTTGCTTACCACTACTATTACTTATACTTTTCAATTTGAATAGTTTTGGTTGCCCCTACGAATTGATTGCCTCCCTCGATCCAATGCCTCGTAATCACATAAAACGTGATGAACTGTATCCGTGTTTTTGTTTCATTGTCTGTTTTTATGGCACAACCCTATATTGCTCAGGTAACTCCGAAAAAGACAGTATCCAGTTGGCAAGGCCCTTCAAATATATTGTATGTTGCAATATTCTTCTCCTGCAATATTAGATTTCAGAACCCATATGGGTTCTGAAATCTAAACTATAAATAAAAAGAGTTAAATAATGCCTGAGAATACTTTTTCATGAAAACTGGTCGAGTTGTGTGAGATATAAGCAAATAAATGTCGTTAGCATAAATGGCATACTCCGTTTTTTCAAAAAATAAACCGAGATATAAAGTGATTATCCATCAGTGACATATAAAAAAGAGAATAATTTTGCCAAGACAAAAACCTGCAATATTTCCATTGGTTTCGACAGACCTCATTTCTATTACATGCAGTGTGAATCGTCTCGTTTCATATTCTAAAATTGATTGAATGCCAACTTTAGACATTTTGAGATATGATGATGCAGCTCCTGAATCCTTCGAACATTCTCATTAGGCTACTGAGAGGTTTATATTACGAAATTCAATGGATGCCCGACAAATTACGGTCTAGCCCCAGTAATGGAAACGTCTTACTAAACTTTCGTTCACATTTATATCTGAAGGTATCTCAGATTACTTCGCAATAATTCGTCTGAGCCGCCCTAAAAAACCCTCATCGGGGGATATTTTTGTGTTCACCATTTTAACTTCCCAGAAATGAAATTAGTTTCTTGAGTTTGTGAATGGAAGAGAAGACTTTGTAATCATAATTTGAAATTGGAATTGAATTATCTACAACCGGGATAAAAATATATTGTTCTAATATATTCGCACCACAAGAATGAAAAAGAATAAAATCACGGAGCTCATGTATACACATCTTTGTAAAAGGTTTATTTTGAAATCAAATGCTCAGTTCATTCTTTTCTTTGGAAGATTTCCACATTTTTTCGTATAGAGATGAAGAAGTACAAATCCAAAACACTTCTTTCCCAAAAATAAATATCTTCTGAAAATATATTCCTTTCAGTTTTAACAAGTTTCCTTCGGCTGGGGATTGATCAAAATAGCGAATCAATGTTATTGTGTACTGTCATCGATGACATAAGTAGAGTTAACTCATTCGTGATATAAGTTCGCAATTTTACGTGTGACTGAGTGCGTCATATTGTGATTTTTTCCAGATTAGTGCTGACGAGGCAATACGAGGAGTATTTTATTCCAAAACATGGTGATTTCTCTAAGTGAAATATTACCTCTTTGATATACGACATGTGTAACAATCCTGTGGATGATATCTGATTCGATTCCATTACGAATGTTTGGAGTGAAAACTGAATAGTATTTTTTGTATAATCAAATGTTCATATAGAAGTAGTTGTTTCGAAAGTATTTTTTTTTCATGTAATTGAATGATTATATGAAAGAAGAGTGAGGGTTTTTTTCTCTTTGCGTCTGAAAGTTACTTCTTCGCATGATCTATACATCATTGTGAAGAATTTATTTTGGAATAAATGGATTTCTTCGTTTCCTTGGAACATCTCTAAATTATTTCTTATACCCAAGGAGAAATGGAAAGACAAAACCTTTCTTCTCCAAAAAGTGATTATGATTCTGGAAATTTGATAAATTTGGACTATTTCGTAGGAACTCTCAACTTTGCATTCCGATTTCCGATAATATGTTCTTTGTATATTATATTATCGTTTAAATTTTCTGGATATTTTCAATATACTCAATCAATCAAATCAAGAAGGCGTCTGGCCCTGATGAAGTGCCCGTCATCGTACTTGAGAAGTGCGCAAATGAACTCGCACCAGTATTTCGCAGACTTTTCAACCTGTCTTACAAGAAAGGGGTTTTTCCTTCTTGTTAGACTATTCCCAATAAGGGCAAGACAAATTTTCCAAACAACTGTAGACCAGTCGTTTTGCTATCAAAAATGATGGGGAAAGTCGTAAACCACCATATCCTCAAATATTTGGAATGCTTCAACATCTTGAGCTATCATCAATATGGCTTTCGGAAACAAAAATCAACAGGCGACCTTCTGTCGTATGTCACCCATATTTGGGATATCGCAATCAAGAAACATGGAGAATCAAGAGCCGTTGCGCTTGATCTTTTTAAGGCCTTTGACTGTGTCTGGCATGAGGGTTCGCTGGCCAAACTTCGATACCATGACTTGTCGGATCATTTCTGTGTATGGCTCACCAGCTTCCTAAAAGGACGTTCCCTGCAAGTGACCATCGATAGATATCTCCAGAATACTGATGGAACACCATCAACGCTGGTGTTCCCCAGGGATCCATATTGTCTTCAACCCCCTTTTTATTGTGTATCAACGACTTATTGGAAACAACGAAGAAATCAATATATTGTTTTGCTGACGACAGCATACTTTTCTCGTCATTTCGTTTGGATTCCAGGACATCGGATGCGGATGCACATATGCATCGGCAGCAAGAGGTTGCATTGGGGTGACAGTAATCAGGATCAATTCAATGATACAGAAACCCAAGCATCAATTTTCTCCAGAAAGATGAATGTCTCCGAACTGGATACAATCATGTCAGGACTGACTATTCCGCTTTCTGCTAAGATAAGTTTGTTGGAAGCCGAAATGGACACCAATTTGTTTTGGCACAATCATGTCCCTGGAATTGCAAAGAAATACTGTTCCGAAACAGAAAACTGTACACACCCCTGTATAAAGCTCAGATTAGACCTTCTTTGTGGTTTTTTTCTCAGCTATGGAGCTCTTCCTCTAAGCATACCCTGAAGCTCCTGGATTCCATCCAGAAATAAGCCATCCGCCTGATTGGAGACGAAAACATTCCTTGCAACCTTGATAGTCTGGAACATCGAAGAAAGGTTGAAAATTTGTCTCTTTTATAGATACTTTCGCGGAAGGTATTCTCTCTGATTTGGAAAACTGCGTTTATGTGGAATAAGCTTCCTGAGAACGTTTTCCCAAATGGATATAATCTTCAGCGATTCAAATAAAATGTGAACCGCTACTTTCGCACAGGCACCGCTCTTAGAGCTCCTTTAGGATTTTCCTGTAGTGTCGATCCTTGAAAATATAGTTTGAAAGGTCGCTTGAATTGATTTTCTCTCGCAATTGTGTTTATTTTGTGATAACTCCTATGCTTTTATTTTGAATTGTATGGTATAAAAAACATGAAATACCCAAGGTAACTAAAGTATTTTATTAGATGATGATTATAATCGTATCAGTTTTAATAGCTTTCCATTTATCACATCTGAACTTTGGAATGGATATAGAAAGCTATCTTCAAAAAGTAGACATATGTCTCGCAGACTTTTTGTAGATCTACGAAAGAAGAACAATATGTAGTGAACCCGACTTCTCATGAATGCACACAGGCGTACAGTCAACGTGCTGCAAATTATTTGAACGTTGTTGAAATACAATGTCATTGTCTTGTATGAATCAAAGCAAACGAGCGAATGCGAGCGTTTGTGACGCCAGTCTTCGTTGGCTCATAAGTGATAATGGACTCACAGACTGTAAAGAATAATTCGAATTAATATTTCTCTTAAATCGGTCCTTCCCAAGGCCGTGCCCAAATTATTGTTTCGGTGGGGGTCTCAGTAAAAAAGACTTGCTAATTAAAATTTAATTAATTACCATTACATTGACACGGGAAAAGCCCTTAACTGAAAAAATTATCTAACATATTCATTTTCAAAACTAAAAACCTTAAATTTCCAGTTCAGTGAATTCACAATACAAAATCAAGCATTTCAGACTTTTTATGGACAAATCCATCCATTGGCGAATACCTTATGAAAATTAAATTATTTTGAATACTTATTGAAGATAGCTTACGATTAACGGTAGTTCAAAATTAAATGTTCAATTTGATTTTTGGAAGCAATTGATTAAATGATATGATTCTAGCAGGTTAAGGATTGTAGAGATGAAAGTTTAACAAAATTTTTTGGAAAACAGAAATCTGTCACTGGAGAATTTGTAAGTGATTGGAGGTAAAGGCATAGGTACTTCTGAATTCAATGAACAATGACTTATAACTTTTCCCAGAAACTGCAATTTAAAATTCGATGATACACCGAATACTGAATATCCTTACTTTGAAGATAATTCATCCAGCTCCATCATTTACATAAACGTCTAACAGAATTCATCAAATATACTTATATGAACAACTTCATTTCAGAATGCAATAGTGATCAAGAAGCATTCTCTAGAAACGAATACTAATGCTTCACCAAAAGTTAGTATCAATTCGACTATACTGGAACATTCGAACGCAGGCCTGAACCAAATTTCAGAAGGGTCACATGATACCTCTTACAGTTGAATGATTTTTGTCGCCTGAAGTAGAAAATGAGTTTCAATCTTATGCCGTCAGTTGGAGATGGTGGATGTGAAAATCTTGGAAAAATACTCAGGTGAATGGGTGATTAACCAAAAGTTTTGTACTGTGGGGTCTAACCTAACCGAACAGAGTACAGAAAATAATTAAAAAATTTCATTCTCGAAGAAGGGCCAAGGGGATGAATTCCTCATGAAAATCAGTTTTTCATACCCAAAAAGAACATTTATTATAACACTTCGCATACATTTGTGAGTTCATGGTAAACATAACATCACAAACTCCTATAAAATCACGGTACGGTTGATACGTCGTGAATCCACATAAACAAAATAACTTCTGCGGCATTGCCAAATGAATAAACATTTTTGATATATGAAACTGATTTCACAAAAGCCTAATTGTCTAATTTTTTGTATGACATTTAGTAGGAAAAATCCCAGCGGTAATTTGTATTTAACTTTATGAAAACCGTACATAAACTTTTGGCAGATTATCCCTTCCACTTGGGTTATTGTTTTCACTTTTCCACGATTTGCACCTGCAAACAAAGGCAACTCATTTTCTACTTCAGGTATTAAAATCATACATTTTTAAGCTATTTCAAATGACTTACTCGAAATACATAATTTGCTCACGGTGTACATGTTTATAATGTGATTCAACTTTTAATTTTGACTCCTGCAAATTGTATTACTTCCATTGTGATGATTTTTACTAATAGAAATTTCGTTTAATCAGGTACATCGTGTATTCATTATAAGTTTAATTCAGTAATCTTTCTCAAACATGAACCAGATCGCGGGAATTGATATCAGCTAATACACATTTTGCAGGAGGATTGTATAAACATATGGTGCATACAAGCTTATCTGAATAATCATGAAAAAAATATTTGAAGAGCTTTTGATACTAGGGGTTATCAAAATAGTGAAGGAACGCAGTGTTAAATAATTTTAGTCACTATACTGATTGATTATATCGTTATCGTAAAACTAATAGTGGTGATGTAATTTAAACAGTTCATCAGAGTAAAAAGATATTCACAAAAAAAGTCGGATCCAAATGAAACGATAGTCTTCACGAATGAAGACGAGTGTACGTACCCATATCACTGTATTTGAATTAGTAGATCATTTTTGTAACTAATTTCCCTGAAAAATATTCGAGTAATGATTTTCATATTGTCTTTTACAAAATATTTGAAATTTAATTTCCATAATGAAAGAATTTGTGCGTTCCGGCATCTAGTTGTTCAAGTACTTTCAAAGTCATTGATAATATTCGATTACCAGATTCAACGCAATGGTGTCAGCTATTTTGAGCATTCCCTGGTTGAGAATAAATTCTTAATAAGTTGATGTTATAATAATAATAATAATAATAATGATAATCAGCCACAAGAACTGGCTCGTTTGGATGCGGAGGTTCATAGTGTTCTAACAGAAGAGGCTGACATCTGGCAAATATACACCGCCGTGTATAACGTCGTCCAATCGCTTTCCGAATCGGAAGGACGAAATCCCGGCCTTGCGGTTCGGAAGATTGAACCGCGTGTACACAAGATGGAGGCTAAGATCACGTCGACGAGACAAAACGCGTCTCGTATCCAATGTGTGATGGATTACAGGGCAGCCAATAGGCCTTTCACGCCCGCAGTGCGGCGAATAGCCGCCAATCTACGACGTATCCATCACACTTTAGGCCAAGGCGTGCTGCTGACCACCACCTTGATTGGATACGAATGCTAGTGGTTGCTAAGAAGTCACTAGTGAGGCGAGCGAGAAGTATCGCGGAAAACCGCGACCGCTGATCAGGTGGAATCCTTCTGAAAGACACTCCAGCCCTAGCGCAGTTCGAAGCTTTCAACAGAGAGCTTCGACAGCCTGAGCTCTATGAACTGCGCAACCCGATAACCCCGGATGATGTTCGAAGTACCAAGTACCCATCGCCATCTGGCCAGAGTTTTCGACT
>WOGJ01207325.1:0-12973 GCA_015342185.1 Leptinotarsa juncta | reverse complement strand
AGACATGGTGTAAATCAAATAAGATGTTTACTGCACGAAGATACAATATAAATGATCACCCGCGCAATACTTTTTGGAATGATTTGCGATAAAACACAAGTCTGAACAAGTAATTGTGCGACACATTTTATATGCCACGTGGCTCCAGAGTATAACATAGTCCTACAGGCCACGCGACATAAAACTCATACCACACACAACATTAGCTATAAATCTAAAACAAAAAAAGATTTTTGTATGTAAATTATAACACTGTTGATTTCACGTCAAAATGAAGCCAGAATAATTAAAAAAGAAAATTGTCCCAGTGGACCCACTTTTTTGTTCATATGGTGGCGCCAAACGAGATAAGATAATAATATAAGTCGATTTTTGATCGAGACCCAATTGCCGTGAAATTTGAGCTTACCGATTGTGTGTACCCAATAATAATGTTGCATATTCTTTTTCCAGGTGGAGGCGTAGAAAGTCTTTCAAGTACTTTATACCCGGCATCATTAACTATTGGAATTTTACCCTGGTAAAAGATGGATTGATCTGAAGTAGCGGTGATATAAGTTAGTATCAGCTGATGGAGGTTCAACCTGAAGCTCTAACTGAAAGGACGTTTTGAGTTTTGGGTGTGAAGATGTGAATATGTTGGACTTCCACAAGATTACGACTGAAGCTTTACCTCTCTTGATTGAATATAGTGATGTATAAGTTGATATATCGTGAAGTTTAATTATTGTGAGTGAAATAAAGAGTCATAGCAATTTGTTATACCAAACGTATATCGACATTTCTTTATAACATGTTTAGATATCTAAAGCTAAAATTGAACGCTACAATTCAATGTAGTGGATGCCTGTCTACTCGTTGTATGTGGGTTTTCCTCAAACTCAAGCATCACATCTGATTTGCCCCACATAAACAAGTTCGCGAAACTGCTCCTCTATTTTGCTTATTATTTCTTGAGATATGGGCGGTAAATCAGGAAATTTCTCATGAAATAGGCGAGCTACTTCCTGTTGTGTTCTGGTTTTATATCCGTAACCAATCATTTGTGAAACTGTTATTTTATGTATTTCCGTTAGTCTAACCATTTGTCAGACTTGAAGTTACCAAACTTTTAACTTGAATTAAAATACTGACAACATTTTGAAAAGAAAATGAAGAGAAGTCTTTCAAACGATAAATCACAAGCCTATACTTCTCATTTGTGAAATTGGCGATTGTACATGTCATTCGACGGGGGTTGAAGGTAGGGGAAGTATTTCAAATTATAATTCAAATTAGACGTGTTTCGTAATTTCGTTAAAATATGTACCGTAACGAAATAATGAATTTATTCCACTTGGCTTTTACACACTATATACAAGTTGAAGAGCCTAGAAAACTTCGGGACAGGGGATATTTTGGATAAGTATTACTGTCAAAGGTAGATCATCCATTATTTTTCACAAAGTATTCCAGAAACGATTTTATTTTCACAAACTTCATTGGTACCTATACATGTACATGTAGGTATACGTACGTGAGATATATAAAAGTTGAGTAAACGCTCTAGGTAAGTATGGTAGTAAAATACCGAGAGACGATGGAAAACGCCGAATGGCGTTTTCGCAAACGGCCTACAATCACAATTTCTCAGTAATAAATAATTTTCTTGCTATCTAGTATTTCGCCTCGTGTTATCGAGCATTGCTACATAATCAACATACAAAAAGGATATTGTTTGCTTAGTCCCCAGACATTGCTTTCGGCTAGTAAACAACCCTTACCCATCTTGTTACTCAACATACTATTTTCCCCTCATTGATATTCTCAAGATGTTGGCTCTTTAAACCGAATATTGGCATGAGGGTTCATATTTCAAGACTCCCTCTCCATTATTCTGTTTTATTATTCCTGGGCACCTCTCGGGTTATAAAACCAAATAAATACGTTTACAATCCTGTAGCTGCAGGATATGATTCAAAGTCACGTTTTTCCAATCCAGGCTTTGTGCTTATGCTGAGAAACGCTAGCTTCAACTTTGCAGTTGAATAGTTTTCTGGTGTTTTTATTCGATTGTTAATCATCTGTGGTTTATTGGAGCATTCAATAAACTGCCTTGGAAAACTGTAGCTAAGGTTATAGTGAACATCATCAACTAAATAAGTATATCAACACTGGTGACAGTTGGAATGTCATTTGATTCGTTATTTCACCCAGAGAAATTTACAATTTATAGGTTATATCAATTTAGTTAAACGAAAATAGAGTTTTGTTCATTGCAAAAATCTCAAAAACTTTTACGATGCCTGATTTGAGCGCATCTATTATTTTAACAGATCAATTTTCAAAATTAGAAAATAAAAACATTGGATACTTTTACTGATAATTATGATTCTATCAATTGAAATTGTTTTTCAAACTGAGGTTGAACATAAAAATTTTGATCATTTTGATGAAGCCTGTATTTTTCAGAGCTCTACTTTTTAAAATATTCCTGTGAATAAAATTGAAAACTTTAGATTTTTCTTCTTTCAAAAACTAAAACTGAAATATTTAGTGAAGAGAAATCCAAAAGAAACATTTTCCCAATCTCCAGAGAAATGGAGAACAAATTTCATTTGGGAACAAAATTCTTAAATATTCTAAATAGTTTGATTTACACACTTGTCAAATTGAAAAATGTCGAGTTCAAATATAATAAATCTGCCTCTAGAACAACATGGACCAATTGAGCAGTCCGAAATCTCCTGAAATACTCTTAATTCTCTTTCTTAGTAGGGAGAAGAATTCGAATCTAAAGAACATACCTTTAGCTGAACATGTATAACGATGGTGGTTGCTAATATAATGATAATAAAGCTATCATTCAACGAAAACGTTTTTATGACATCATGAAAAAAAAAATGTGTTGAGCGAAAAGATAGGCTGAAGTAACTGGGTGGTCTGTCTCGTGGGATACACCTGATCCTGGTTGACTGAATTATTCATGTCCACATAAAATTCTAATCTCCCTCCATGATGTTTTGAGATACAGAAACGTACACTCTGATTAGCTAGCGGGCTGCGTGACAGTTTGAAAACGCTACGTGACAATTTAGTAGACTCTGATTAGTTCACCGCCCAGCTAGCTGGATGACAGGACACCACGTGACAATTTGGTGCACTCTGGTTGCCTGGGCGAGCTGAGAGGCAACTTGACTGATGTGATGACGTCTGTCCCGCTGAAGTAACGTAACCTCTAGCAACCTGGCTAATGTGATGACATCTGCCTCGCTAAAGTGAGGTAACTCCTACTACCAATATCTAACGGTGGTGTCGAGGCTAAAGATCAAGTGTATCTCTCGCCACGATGTTCTGAGATGCAGAAGCGTGCGCTCTGATTAGTTAGCGAGCTGGATGACAGTTTGATGATGCTACGTGACAATTTGGTACACTCTGATTGGTTTACCGCCTGTCACTGGGTGACAGGACGCCACGTGATAATTTGGAGCACTCTGGTTGCCTGGGCGAGCTGAGAGTTAACCTGACTGATGTGATGACGTCTATCTCGCTGAAGTAACGTAATCTCTACCAAATAAATAACCTGGTTTAACAAGTTAGCAATTAGTTCACAAACGAAAACTATATCCCGGTTTGCAACGTTCAATAAATATATGTCCATGTATACTATTTTGACAAGTGAGAAAATAAATTTCTTTTTCAAAGATGCGGTTTTATTGACAGTCATTTCAGTCATAGTGGATAGGAACATTCTCGAAGTGAGGCGATACCTAGAACAATCGAAACGCACAAGTAGCCAAGTCACAATCGATTGGCGAAGACCAACGGCAACGTTATGTTTTTTCAAGCTACATTAACATAACATCGTTTTCAAAGTAAAAATATTTCACTTCTGTTGTATATGTTCATTTATATTTCACACTGTATAGGTCATATTTTACCGATGTGTGTAGACAGTGAAGTCTGTCATTCTGTTATCACTTTTGTCATATGCATTTGTAATAAAGTATTACGTATTTCTTAACAAGAATTTACATATACAATAAAGTAGAAATGGAGATGTTGAAATTAAACCATCTAATGGATGATTTAGTTGACAGAAATCTGTTGATAAATTAGTCTTGAAACAGTTTTTGAAATCAAAAACTGTTTACCAGTTTGACCTGATGAAATAAAATTACCCCATTTTTTGTAGATCATCCAATCTCAAATACACAAAATTGTTTTTGTTTTGTTCATTAGTTGAAATTTGAATACGTTTCCTATACCCAGTCGCATAATAATTTAAAAGACATTCGGTCGTTCCTTAGTGCCATTCTGTACAAACAGTCCTGTCTGAGAGATCATACGCGCACAATGCATGATAATGTTTTAGAGCATACATTCAGTTTGGCAACAATGGACTCGTCAATATAATATACCGTCATTTATCAAGAGAGACAAATGAATTCCATCACTAATTTTCTATCCGAATTTTTCAAGAAATTGTTGGCTAAAAATAGAATCGTTCAATTGTGTCATCGTAACCAGCAAAAGATGGAAATGTTCGTTCGGTTGACGTGATGACTGTAACATATTGTCATGAATGTTATAATTCAATATCCAGCGTGGTATTAGCAGGAGAAGTAGTTGTTTTCCGGCGTTTACCAGAACATATGGTGTTGGTACTTGAGGAGATGAATATTTCGAGACTTTATTATGAAATATTTATTTTCTTATAAATTTTATTGTTTTGAACTTTACATTTTCATGTATTTTGTATGTATATGTATAAACAAAATATATACGATTACTGCAAATGTTTATTTTGAATGTATTTTGAATATGTAATATAATGATAATAATACTAATGAGCGTCTTTAATTCTAAAACCATAAAAAAATCACAATATCAAGTTCTAAGTTCGCACTTAGAGTGGAACACAGCAAGCATGGAGCTAGTAACGGGACTTGGGGACAAGGGAGATTACGACCTCAACCTCGAGTCATGTAAGTACAAATCTAAGTGATTCTTGAAAATGGCTTCAAAGAAGGAGCCGAAACGTCTGACCGCATTACATTGTAGGCTTCTACGTATGCCATTTAAACACCCTTTCAATCAACCAACATAAGAATCTGCCTAATAAAGTCATTATAGAAAAATAGCACTAAAACGATAATGCTTATCAACCACACTTTCATTGCACATATGCACGCCATATGGTTGCCCCGATAACATTTTTTATCGGAGTTAATCTCGACAGGGGTTTCTGGTTGCTCCAGGTAGGCTTTGATGTTAATTTCACATTTTTCACCACCACAACAAGCCACTAATATGCCACCCCTAGTAAAAAACCGTTTACCTAAAATGATCCATCAACTTCAGAAGCGTGTTTGGAATTACGCCCTTCATATGACACGAAAGCAGACAAGGTGGGTAAGTCAGTAGCGCAGACATAAAATGTGGCCCTTTATTGAAAGGAATAATTGTTCGCTTTTGATTCACAGTATCTATGAACTGTGTCTACATTTTAGCAAAACGTGAAGCTCGGTCGATTCATTATTCGAGGATATTCCGATTTGTGACATTCAAGTACCTTTTCAAAACCCTTGACATTTTCGTAACAAAATTTTTATAATTTTAATAATTTATCCCAAGGAAAAATACCCAGATAGCGTACAGAATTTGCAGTTTGTCCCATTTCAGCCATTTTCAAGTGAATCGGGAAAATAATAAATGGTGTTCCTGATGCACCCAAAGACGTTCAAAATAAAACTACTTCACAATTTCCAGATGATCTCCTTATATATTGTTAATTTTCAATCACAAGTCAAATAAAACGTGATTGTCTGAAAATACTCAGTTTCTGATTTCGGTTCATTTCTGGATGATATTCGGTGATATCCAATAGATGTTTCCAGGACATCTCTTCAGCGATGGAATTTTGGCTTGATGATCTGGTAGTTAATCCGAAAGATCAACTGTTGTCTCATCCTTGTTTATTCTTCAAGAAGAGAGTTCAAATGTTCTTTTACTATTACATTCATTACAAAAATTTAGTAAGAGTCCTGAGTCGACCAGAAATGTCAAAAATGTCCCATTATTCCTAACAAGACCCCATTTAATTCTGAAATATTTCCCGGTCGACAACCTAACCTCGAAAGAACGTAACAATTCCAAAAACAAAATTGAAAAACGAACTTGTAACCAAGAAGATTTGATAATTCATCCTTAACAACTTAATAACACGGATAACAAAAATCACCTCAATTTTAAAGTTGATAAAACGATGAACCTTAATTTTAAATGCAGAAAAAAACACCAGTTCAAGTTTTTTTTTCATCGACCAAAATTTTAGGGACTATTTTTGCTGAGAATATCACCCTGTCCAATCATCTACAATTCACTCAAAAAATATATAATTCGGGTTTCTTGGCCATCCTCGTACTGATATCGTGTTTGGATGAAAATGAAGTGATGGATGTTTATTATTCATCGATATAAGTACTGCTATCTCTCATATCATATTATACATTGGAGAGACTGTGTGAATTCAGATAGAATTTTTGTTAGTCAAAAGCATATTGCTAGACTCATTTTGAGTTGCTTTGAATAGGCATTGAACCAAAATGAGATACTAACTTTCCCCTGCAATTATATCTATAAGATACTGATTCATGTAAAAAAAACCTCTTTTCAAAATAAACTCATTTGGGCATGACTATTCAACAATGAATGCTAATGCGTTAAGTGCCAACACAGATTATATTGGTAATTTTTTTCAGTAATTCAGGCTTGGAAAGTTTAAAATTGGAGTAAAAGTACTTCTAGTAAAAAAGTCATACTATTCCGAGGATGAGTTTTTTAATCACTGAGTAGATTAACTAAATATAATTCGAAGCTGTATTGAAGTTTAAATTTCATTATAAATATATATAACCTGAAATTGCTAGATCCAGAAAAGAGCCATCCGCTGATCGGAAACGCAAACATCACCTGCAACCTTGATACTCTGGAACATCGAAGAAAGTTTGGAGATTTGCCTCTCTTCTATAGATACTTTCACGGGAAATGTTCAAGTGACTTGACACATTTGATTCCGCCAAGAGAGGTAATTTTCAAAAATACGCGACTGACTGTGGCTGCTCATCCTTTTGAGGTTCAACTCTGTACTCATCGAACTTCACTGTTTAGGAACTATTTCATTTGGAGAACTGCGTTAAGGTGGAATAAACTTCCTGAGAACGTTTTTCCAACTGGATTTAATCTCAAGCAATTCAAATCTAATGCGAGTTCTCTATTTTATGTATATTACAGGCCCATAACAGGTTCCACAACAGTAGAGTCGGTACCACACTTTATTTCCTCCATAAAAGTCATATATTCCAATCTTTCTCTAACCATTTATTTCATTATTGATACGTTTTCCTCTTGACTAGAGGATGCTTGATTTTAAGGATATATAGACATCGCAAAATCTAAATTCTACTTCTTCTGGATTTGGCATGAAACTGTTTCCGTTTCCATATCTGATTTGTACAAACATTAATATCAATGTAATGACAAAAAGTTAAACTCCAGGCTATTCAACACAAATTCCTGCGATATATTGCCTTCACGATGGGTGTATACTATGACCATACTGCATTGGAATGCATTTGGAACATTTCTTCTCTTGAGGCTCGCAGAAAACAGAGATTTATTACTTCTATTCAAAATTATCAACGGACTGAGCATCAGCCCCGAGCTTTTCTCCAAAATATCTTTACATATCCTCAGTCGTTCAACTAGACAGGTGCAAACGTTTTCCGTTTCTTTGCATTGTATCAATTATTCATACAACATACTGGATACGTACACCCGGGAACACACACGGGAATCCCTTTATAAAGCAACTGTTCATTGAGAAGACACCTGAACAAAATAGGGTTGTACCACGGAGATTCTAACTGCAGACAATGCAATAAAAAGACAGAGGCAAGCAATTTATGGACAACCTAAATTATGACCTAGAATATGACATACATCGAGCAAGGGACTTGAACAAACAAGTACTGAACACAAGATTGTTGGTATGGATGTCGTGAAAAAGAGGGCAAAATGAAGAGTTGGGAGAAATGGAGTCAGACGGTTCTGCGGTAGTAGAAAGAAATTCATCGAATCAATCAGTGAATTGGCATTAAACAGCCCTAGATGATACTTACTTGACTACATAATTGAAATATACATAGTCCTATTTGTTAGCACCAAAAAATTAGAAAAATTAAAAATGAAAATTCGCGTGAAATTATTGAAATAAAAGAGGTATAATTCAAAGGTTCAGGGGCTTATTACACACCTATTCAAATGAAGTGCTATTTCGCCCTATCTTCGACAACGACAACTCAAACAAGAATATCGTGTATCAAGGAAAAGATTTTCAGCGTTGATTAACCAAATCAATTCATTATAATGGCGTTAAATTGACCAAAGTAGTTTTTCATGTCATGGTCTTAACGAGGGTGCGATATGCGACTAAGTAAAGTCGTTAGCAACCGAAAAATGTCAGTTTATTCAAATGAAGTCGTTGAGAATCGAATTTCTAGTATCAGCAAACAACGGAAGATTAGATTGGATTACATGTAGGGAACGAGCAATTGCATTGCTTTTGGGTAACAGAGTTTAAGACGATATACGGATATATTTGAATTTATTCCAGCTTTAGACAACTCGCAATAAAAAGTCCTGTGAAAATGGCAATAGAAGAGATATGCACACATTTTCTTTTACAGCTTAAAAGGAATATTACCGGAGTTTTTATCCCAACAGCAAACAGTTACTTCAACATCTCCACACGAATCTTCAAGAAGATTAAACTACACCAAAGGTTCTAAACAGTGCATCACAAGTACATAATGACGTCCAGGTCAACGGAACTGAATCTGTATCGTAAGTACTCCACCAAAATTTGGTTAATATAAGCAGATATTTGGTTTCTAGAGAGATGTGGAAGATATTCAGTTTTTCCAAAACTTTTTCACAGTTTAATCGTCCTCTTGAAGATGATCACTTTGTGATCAAAACACGCTTTGGTGTTGTGAGAAAACTCCAGTAATATTCATTACTACACCAAAGATTCCTAACAGTGCATCACAAGCTTGAAAGGAAGTTAATATATTGCTTTCATGAAAAAACATTCAACATTTTGAGTTGAACGTGTCTTTGACAAAAACCACCGCGGTTTTAAACAGGTTAGGTTTATAACTTCCTGTGCCACTTAGATAACATCATGACTATTTGAAGTCTCGTCAGCTATGTTACCGCCGAATAGACGTCAGGCCGAGACGGGGTGCGGACGTTTGTCTTTAACATGTCTTCTCTATGTAAACAAATGGTCCAATGCATACGAGTTAGGAATCACACGTTAAAAAGTAAGACCTCGTTAGTCCTTAGCTCGCACGAGTTTCTCAACTTCTGAGAGTTGTCCTTCGTATGGGGGCGGCAGCTGATTAACGGAAAAACAGATACAGCCTGAATCTCTGAATTCCCCTGAACATACTGACCAGTGGCATACTAGTTTAATGTTAATTTACATACAGGGCTATTCAAATTCGTTTCTGTACATGGGGATCTCGTAAACAATAAGAGATAGAGTGTCGGTTAAATTGTGGCGAAGTTGCGTATATCAGAGACCTATCCAATGATGTGAAAAAATCGAATATAGCTGTTTTAGTTCTGGAGATATGCAGGAAAAAACAAAAAATCCCAAATTATTTTTTTGCCTATATCTTCTTTATTCGCTATTGGCGTCTCCCAATATTCTGATAGCCCACATCAAGTGCTATTGACACTTGATGTGGGCTATCAGATTATTTCCATGATTCTTTTATATAGTGTGTCATCAGACTTGGGCCACCCCCAACTTTGAATTTTTAAATACAGACCTGTATTTTTTTTTGTAGTTTTTGGATGGTAGACGTTCACTTCATACTGAAAAATTAAATTTTATTATATATTTCCGGGTGTTTCGGTAATATTTGATTATAATTGGGTAAAATATTCCCTTTAAAATTACGGCCCTAGAAAGTGGTTGACTGAGTTAAATAAAAACACAATAGCAACTCTCACGTCTCCCTATGTACCGTAGAGTTTTCAGAGAATTTTGTTTTCATTTTTAGGTACCTATTCATATTTTTTCATATTTCCATTACTCTGAGCTTTTCTAAAATGAACTTCGAATAACAAATACTTTTATGATTATTTGAAACGTATCTACAACAAAAATATATTATATGTATTTTGATGAGCAAAAAAAGAAATGATAGGTATAAAAACATCTGAAAAGAACAATATAATTGTATTAAAATTTGAAATGAACTAATTTATATACACAAAAAATTAATGGCGCAATAAATGATCGAATTGGATTCCATTTCAAGACAAATAATGGCCAAATAAGATGGCCTGCAAGATCACCGGATCTTACTATTTTGGACTATTTTCTATGGGTGAGATTGTAAAATAGGATTTACGCTAGCAGAGAGATAGAAAATTTGGAAAAACTGAGATTGAGGATTTTAAAGAGCAATGGAAAAATATGAATAGGTACCTAACAATGAAAAAAAAAACTCTTGAAAAACTCTATGGTACATAAGGAGACGTGAAAGTTGCTACTGTGTTCTTATTCAACTTAATCTACGAATTTCTAGGACCGTAATTTAAAAGGGAATAATTCACACAATTGTAATCAAATATTACCGAAACATCCCGAAATATAGAATTTAATTTAATTTGTCAGTATGAAGTGAACGTCTATGATTCAAAAACTTCAACCAAAAATACAGGTCCGTATTTAAAAATTCAAAGATGTCAGAATACACTCTGTATAAAAGCTTCACGGACATATTCTGATACCTCACATCAAGTGCCAATAGCAAAATGTGGACAGATTTTCAATATGCCTGCGAATAAAGAAGATATTGGCAAAAGAATAATTTGGGATTTTTTTGTTTTTCCTGTATATCTCCAGAACCGAAAGAGCTACATTCTATTTCTTCACATCATTGAATAGGCAACTTTGCCACAATTTAACCGATACTCTATCTCTTATCGTTTACGAGATCCCCATGTATAGAAATGGATTTGAATAGCCCTGTATAAACAGTTCAATAGTTTAGTCCCCACCCAATTTGTCACTGATGTTCTACTGCTTTAAAAAAATTATATTTCTGTAAATCTTTCAATGTTTGTCTATTTCTGAACTCAATTCAAACATGTTTATTCCATGTTTTCAATTCATTGTACTTTCACTTGTTTCACTTGAATATATTGTTTTCAGGCAATTGTTTTGGGTTTAGGCCTCCAACACAAGACAGTCGATGATCTCGCAACCGAACTTGATCTTCCTTCCACCCAACTACTTGGTCTCTTCAATCGACTCATTCGTCGTTACGTTCAGAATCTTAACAGAATCCTTGAACAGGATATAGAGGGTACTCTGGTGCCACAGAAAAATGTTGACATGACACCTGTGGCTAAAAGTATGCACGATGAATTAGAAGAAGCAGCAGGGGAGTTGAAGAAAAAGCAGAAGAAAGAACTTGAAAGGCTGAAGAAGGAGAATCTGGAACAATTTGCTATAAAGGGTAGCGAAGAGGAGTGGGGAAAAATATTGACGAGCAAACGTAAAAAGAATATTATAACAGTGAAAAGGTAAGGTTGAATGAATAATTGTATCTTTCAATATGTTTCTATGGGACTTTTTTCCACCAACATATTTTTATTATTGAAGATTTGTCACATACAAGCCTGAAACCAAACAAATATGTCGACTCGTCAATGAATAATTGAATTTTTTAGTAATTCGGAGATTCAGGCTGATGAATAAGTTTCCATGCTGAAACAGGTAAATAATTGAGGAATGATTTTTTAATCTATTTATTTTTTGTCACTTTATAGTGGAGAGAAGAGAATGGCTGATAATGAGACAGAAGTGATGGAAGATCCTGAACCAGCCAAGAAAAGAAAGAAGGGAAAAAAGAAGCAGAAGTAGTTTTTATATATAGTTATAAAAAATAAAGTTTTTATCAAAATAACAAATCATAACTGTCTTTTATTATACTACTTTAAGGAATAGTCAGTTCTCGCAGTTGAATTCCATCGAAGTCAGTAAAATAGCCGCGGACTGTCGTCGAGCTGAGCGCGCTCTTCGGCACGTCACAATTGGTTTATGTCTACCAGTTGCGGCCGGCGTTATTTTCTTTAGGGTATACTTTACAACACTAACATAATAAGCGAGGCAAATGGGACTATTATGACATTGTATATTCCAACAGATGCAAAAATGTAGAGTGCCAAAAAAGTTTACAGAACCTTTTTAGTTTCTCTTAATAAAGTGTACAAAAAGTTGTTCCGGTGGAAGGCAATTTTTTAGTCACTCTTTATAAAAACGTGTCTAAAGACAGTATTCATCTCTCTCAACTACCTAAACAGTAGGTTCTGGTAAATGCTTGCCGGAAAACAAATATTTCCCCGGCTAATACCACGCTGAATATTGAATTATATCTGACAGACATTTATGCAGGATACCTCACAAACGTTAGTCTTACAGGAGTTTCTCTTTCATTCCGCAGCAGGACCATGCTGAAATTATTTGAGTATATGTATTAGGAAAGATCCGACCCAAACAGCAAAGTCCCTGGCTTGCGGCTTGACTGTATGTATGAAAACTGCTGCTTACTGTGAACAATATTTCTCTGGGAGAAATATTCTTCTCTAAGAGAAATATTGTTCACTAGTAAGCTGCATCACCTTCACTCTATTGATAACCAACCAAATTCAATCTAAAATATTAGTTTTTTATAGGTAGAATATGCCTAGGTGGCTTGCTTACCTATTTTTAGGCATGGCTACCTGGAAGCAGATCTGAACAGGTAAGTGATGAAATCGGCCGATACTAGATGAAACACTTTATTGTTTCACTGAATAATTTTACAGTACATGCCTGAAGAAGCTATTATATAGCGAAACACATGTT
>WOGJ01207062.1:0-10377 GCA_015342185.1 Leptinotarsa juncta | reverse complement strand
GAGACCCCTGCGCTAAAGCTTTGCATTGTTTTGGAAAAATGTTTCTCATGGTGAGCATTTGTATCTATTGTCATATTCGATTAGTCGAGATAATATAGACTGATTTAGAGAATGAGCTAGATAAGTAGTGCAAGTTTGTTTATATAATTCAAATCCCTAATAGAGTTTGCCGAGAGGGTAATCTCGAAGTTTCTGGTTCCAACTTGCAAACTATTTCAACTCTTCCGATGGGCCCAAACCCAGAAATTTCGAGCAGCCTCAGTCATGATTTCTCCTTGCTATTTCGTGCTGTACTTACCGTAATTAAATTACTGAGAGTTTTGCGATTGTAGCTACAGCATAATTGCATAATATCAATATTTCCGGCAGTGGAAAATGTCTTTTATTGAACTTACAGGCCAACGAGTAGAGGCAGTGGCGGTACGAACCAAAACAACAACGGGGTCGCACTGCCTGTAGGTTTAGCAGACGACCAAGCTAAAGATTTTGACTTTGAAAAAACTGAAATGAAGTATGACAGCACAGGGATGTTTCACTGGGGACCAGCAAGGAATTTAGAAGAGTGTTTACTGGTAAGAATTCAGTATGCAGATTGTCACGAATAAAATTCATATGACTTGTTTCATTTCAAATGATATATCTAATGCTTCATAGACCTATAGCGATACTTGCTCCTTATTCTAGTCGTACCGAAATAACATCAACTCTGCTATTCGTATCTGAATGAAAATCAAAAATTGAGAGGTTTTTAATGTTATTGAATGATTATGTACTTATGATGCACTGTTTGAAAGCTTCGGTGTAATTATTCTTCATTGAATCAGGTGAAAAATATTAGAAAATTCACAGAGCATTGCCAAGATTTCCATATGCCATTCAGTTTCAAAAATGCCCCGGATACTTGAAAAGGTTTTTTTTCATATTTTGGATCTGATCTGATTCTGGCTTTTGTTCTATTCCAGGATAGGAATCAGGCAGCAATGACGGTTCTAAACGGCCACGTAGTTGTATGCCTTTTCGCAGATCCTGATTCGCCGCTCATTGGATTGCGAAACCTGGTGATGCCCCTCCGTGCCAGCAACTTCCACTATCATGAACTGAAGCATGTAGTGATTGTGGGATCCGTAGATTATATTAGGAGGGAGTGGAAAATGTTGCAGAATCTGCCAAAAATATCTGTGCTCAATGTAAGTATGAGCAGAGAAAAAACCTTCTGAATAAAAACAAAATTGAAGTGGCAGTTCAACATTTTATATACTTTCAGACTAATAAGATAAGGATCGGGAATGGAACTTTTTTGTGATCTTAAGTTATCATTAATTTATTTTTCCAGTCTCCAGTTTTCCAGTCTGTGAAATTATGTTCTTTAGTATAAATTTTCACAAAATTTCTGTGACTTTCTTATCCATATATTTCATCAAGTCTGCTAAGACGAAATCAGTTTTGAATGGAAGGCAAGATATAAATACACTAGCACAATTTATAGCGATTACGATCATTCAAAGATATACCTTGATAATTTAGATATAATATAATAATTTGTTTAAACATCATCTAGTTCTCAGTTGGTAGATTGAAGCATCAATAAAATTGTCGAACATGCTTAGATAAAAGTTGATCTGATAGTTGAAGGTTTGTTTTCGTAATGCTGAGATTATCGAGTCTTCAGTTGTTGTATGATCAATTTCAAGTGACATTTGACGTTGGATATTATTTTAATTGAAAGAAGTAATTCAAATTATGTAAACATATATCAGGGAGCAAAGACCTAAAGAGCAAACTGCTTAAAAACCATTCCAAGACTGCAATGAGCTAGACTGCGTTCTGAGGGTAGTGGATTAAAATCATTAGGTAATTGAGTAACATTAGGGATTTTTGTAAAGCCGTCCCTGGTCGGGCATATTCAGACACTATAAATTCCAATGCAGTCAGTGATAGCCAAAATCAAGCTTTTGTTTAACAATATTACATGTTTTCAGTTTTACATTCATTCTAAATGAATTTCAGGGTTCTCCACTAAGCAGAGCAGATCTTCGAGCTGTGAACGTCAACCTTTGTGATATGTGTTGTATTCTGTCAGCAAAAGTACCGAGCAATGACGACCCCACATTGGCGGACAAGGAGGCGATCTTGGCATCTCTCAACATAAAAGCGATGACATTCGATGATACGATAGGCGTCCTTAGTCAAGCCAACGGGGCCAAAGAGGCTGGCACGCCTGTTGGAAGCCCTATAATCCTTCAGCGAAGGGGTTCTGTTTATGGGGCCAATGTGCCTATGATTACAGGTTAGCCAAAAGTGTATCAATCATCATGTTAAAGTTTATGAATCAGTATGACTGCCATTGCAGACACCAACATGTGAACTATTTCATCAGTTCGGACTTCCATTGTCTAATAATAATATAAATTGATTTGAAAACCCAAGTTATGTCGCGGTTGTTAGTATCCACAATCGTCTTCGGGTGATAACTGTTATCACCCGAAGACGATTGTGGATACTAACAATCGAAACGACGTGATATAACTTGGGTTTTCAAATCAATTTATATTATATTAGACACTGGAAGTCCCGAACTGATGAAATACACCATAAAACATTGTCAACCACCTTCAAACACAACATGTGAACTATTTTTTCAGAATTAGTGAATGACAGTAACGTTCAGTTTTTGGACCAAGACGACGATGATGATCCAGACACGGAACTTTATTTGACTCAACCTTTTGCCTGTGGAACAGCTTTTGCCGTTAGTGTATTGGATTCGCTAATGTCCACCGTGAGTAACTCAACGATAAAAGATTTACTGTACGTTCAATTTTGAAATATGCCTTGAAAGCAACTTGAAATTCACCCTCAATCAGTTATTTTTCTCACGAGAATAAATCTAGTTAAGGGTGGATTGATTCTGCGGGAAATTATTAATATACACTGCTAGGTAAAAAAAATTAAAAGGCAAAAGCTCAGTAAATATGGTATCAAACAAATATTGATAAATGTAAAGGTTGATGCTGTACTCAAATTTTACGAAAAAAAAGTTATATATTTCTGTTCGGTGTTTCAAATTGATACTTGTAAAACTCATGTCTCACTTTTTCAACTTCACTTTGAGAATTAACTGAAGTGAATATACTTACTAGTTGCTACTGAATACAAATTTTTGAAAATATTTTCAGACCTACTTCAATCAGAATGCCTTAACATTAATTCGGTCTTTGATCACCGGAGGTGCTACACCAGAATTAGAACTGATCCTTGCAGAGGGAGCTGGATTACGGGGAGGCTACAGGTAATATTGTTATCAGTACATCTCTAATGATATATCACAATCCACTATATCAAGTAATCCGGTGTTTTTTCTATAGCACGGCAGACAGTTTATCCAACAGGGACAGGTGTCGAGTAGGTCAAATTTCCCTGTACGACGGGCCTTTGGCACAATTTGGAGAAACAGGAAAGTATGGAGATTTATTTGTTGCTGCTCTCAAACAGTTTGGTATGCTGTGCATTGGACTTTATAGATTTAGGGACACTAGTTCGTCTTGCGATGCGAGCAGCAAAAGATACGTGATAACAAATCCGCCGGATGACTTTCAGCTGCTGCCTACAGACCAGGTAAGGTTTCGTTCCACATTCCACAGAGTATAACGTGGTTTTTGTATTTTGAATTGTGTCTTTATCCCTCCACGCCTGAACCGCGATGATCCAGCAAAACTCCTCGAGGGTTTCAAGGAATTGAGAGACACAATAAAACGTCTGCCTCTACACAAGGCGCCTGGCAGCGAGAGTATTGAGTCAGTTCTACTCCGGACGAACAGAGAAGAGCGAAATACCTAGGAGTTATCCTGGATAAGTGCTTGAATTGTCAAGAGCACTCAAGTTTGGCAATTCAGAGAGCGGGAGCGGTGATTAAATGCAACTACTCTCTCATTGCAAGAAATTCCAAACTTGTGTTGACAACAAGCTCCTGATATATGAACGAATTACCAGGCCAGCTATGCTGTACGCTTGTTCTGTGTTCTCCAGCCTCAAGGACACTCCATCAGCGAGGCTTGAGAGAATGCAGAACAAGGTGCTACGTATTGCAACTGAAAGCTATCAATAATTTTCTTTGAGAGTTTACCATGACAAGAAACGGATCGTAACCGTCTATTTCATATGAAAAATCAGATATCACGACATAAAATAAAATCGGGATTAAGATTGTGAATGTTGGTTCACAGACGAAATGTTTGTTATTTTTCAGGTATTCGTTCTGATGCAGTTTGATCCTGGTTTAGAGTACAAGCAAGTTAGGGGAAAAACAGCAACGGGCCAAGGCAGTGGTACAGGAGGTGGAGGAACCAACAAGGACGAGAACTCTTGACTATTGTTATGTAGCGCTCTCACAGATGGACCTTACTCTTATATATAAAGATTATATAAGGAATAGAGTCCAGAGAAGTTATACCCACCATTCCATACCCTTGTTCCAATTTTTTGATATGTTTAGTTATATTGTGCGATTGATTGTATGAATACAGAAGTTGTTTTCTTGTATATATTGCGTGTCTATATTGACTTTGTTGGTTTTTTCAAAGAGAATTGATTTATCTCGAATTATATTGTTATGTAGTTGTAGAGTAGTTGAATCGAGTCGGCAGTATTCGCGGTCAATGTGAATAAACTGAACCAAAAATGAACTAATAATTGGTAACTTTCATGATTTAGTGTTTCTGTTATGGAAACTGTGAAAAAAAAATATTTCGCTTTGATTACTTTCCTTAATGCAACAAAACGATATAAACAAGTTATTAAATGCACCAGAACTTTTTGGCCGGTGCTCATGATGCTTTTGTTTTATAAATTATTCCTTCAATCATTTCTACACATTTATTTTCTTCCTTCAACATCAATTATCATTACAATAGTATATCATTTTTACAACTTTTTACTGTTATTAACGTTACTTCTTCACTTCTTCTTCTTCTTACAACTAATTTAATTTTACTTAAGTAATTTTTAGCGTACTCCGCACATGACTAGAGCTGTCAATATTGACAAATTGATTGATTTTACCCCTTGACCTACGACCCCAGAATTTTGTCAAACTATTACATATTCTGATCTTTGACTTAGGAAAATTTCAGAAATTATAGATTTGCACGCATTGTAAACGATTAAATTTGGCGCACTCGGAATAAAAACCTTGAAATACACTTAGTATTCCTAATGCATCACTTTTTGAGCTCCCAATCTTTAATTGAACAAGCAAATACTGCTGGAACTATTCACTAAGTAACGTCTTATATCCTCTGTGTTATGAATTAAATTGTGGGTGTTTACTAGAAAATCTGTGAAAGCGCTACATTTCTCTGATTGAATTGAAAAACTTCCTAGTGCTTTATCTTTATGGCGAGAATTTACACTAAAAAACGTTGATATTTTAAACATCGATGAAAAAGACACTTACAACACACATTTTGTAATATAATCCTTATGTAAAAATCAATTTTTTAATGGGCGATTGTTGAAAAAAGATATGCTTTTTGTAAATAAGTGAAAAAAAGAGCTTTTTATATATGAACTAGATGCTGTAGAAATATATCAGAGGTGGGTATTTGGGGAACTTTATGTCGTTTCAATGTTTATTTATATTACTTATTGGAATCATTTTTTATTATAAGAATGCCTAATCAAGTGAATAATTACTTTCTCATTCTGGATAATATGATTACGAACTTGAAATGGTGAATAGCTCGTTACAATAACTTTAGACACATAAATACATAGAAGAGAAATATTGTAATTGTTAAATAAAAAATAGAAGGTATAAAAAAATAATCCTCAATGAAATACCTGGATTCTTCAAGATTAATGAACAACAAGTTGTATGGATTCAGTAGGATGAGGCCAATTGAATCAGGTGTGATACAAGGAAGTACTCTTGGCTCCTCGCTGTTTTTAAGATATATTACCGCTTCACTATCCTCAGCACGAAATAAAACAATGTCGTTCGCGTCCCGCATAGAAGGAAAACAACCTGGATGGTATCCACTTTTATTGATAGGTTTTACTTGTGAAAAACATTATTGGAAGTAATCTATACGATAAATAAAGTTGTTAATATGACCTGAATATTGAATCAGCTGCAGGGGATTATAATTAAGACAACTGGTTCAAAAATATTCAAATTCTGGTAATTGATGTATAAGGAAAAATATTACCTTTCATACCCTCGGTTAAAATCATAATTACCGTACCAAATAGATACCAATTTAAATCTGAATGGTTACTTAAAATATACCTGATAATCCATAATCTTGAGATGATTATTTTCAAGGTAAAAATATCGACGAATTAACAACCTGGATATGAATTTGATATGAATGAAGAAAAAAACAGTACATGAGCCTATAAAATAGCATTTAACACCTCTTTCAACACATATGACTTAAAAACTGAACTCCTCAAAATGCACGTGTCGCCAGAAGAGTGGCTTTTCTGTAGGGTGGCAAGTTCTTTGATTCGACAGAAAATTTCCGACAAATTGCTCCAACCAATAGAAATAGAAACCCTGGCATAATCATTGACTAGATATGGATATATAGACAAATTTTTGAAAAATATCTTTTATAGAAAGTATAAGGGAGTAATCAAAAATAACTACTGTGTGGATAGACCCACGAAAATTTTGTAGAGAACAACCTTGATTGGGCATTTGTTGTTCTTGAAATGAAATTGTACATATTTGTTAAATTCAAATGAGGGGTCAAGGCATTTTTGGAAACTGGTACAACCTTCCATCACAACTTTTAGAGGTTTAATATGCATTTGTTCAAATCTTTCAGTATGGATATCAAAGTATTCAATCAATAACGAACTACTATTATTGAGTCAAACCTAGAAGAGGGTTTCAACAGTTTCCACAGATCTGAGGCTTCAAAACAATTCAATTCCAAATTGTGATATGTATATATTTAGTTATAGTTCCTAAAAATTTCCATCACTCGAAAAGTTAAATATAAAATGAAGAGTTTCCAACTATTATGTGTCTAATATAATCAGTACAGCACAGTTATTTGGAATTTCAGAAAGTAAATATAGTCGAAATAATTTATCCAAATGTTGCTAGAATAACTATAAGCAAACACAAACCACTGGGATATTTTGAGTTTCGTTATGTTGCCGTTCCTCCAGCTCTCTATAAATGATATGAGCTTAAAGTAATGCTGGATTTTTTTTAAATCAACTGTTCTATGTCCAATGGAGGCAACCACGGAAATGTTTGTCGCGAGAGTGTGCTGAGGGGCGTTAGGTCATTTCTCGTGGAACGGTGTTGGCAAGGATATATTAGCAAGGATATGTTCATCATTTGAAAATTTTGATCGGAGCTACTCACAGAAAAAAGACGTCCTGAGCAATGGCTTGTTATTGACATCTTGTTCATACCAAAACCTCGCAAAACGAACTCAAAATTCCTCAAACAAGCCAAAGTCAAACATTCATCTCTCAGGCAATTAAATAGCTGTTTAAATGTTGTCTTAACCTCTCGCCCTTCAGGATGTACCCCTTACGTTAAGATTGACCAGCATTGTCCAAAAACTAGACTTTGAAAAGTCATTCAACACTTCACCACAAGCAGGAACTTCAACACTATTTTTAAAGCGGGTTTCACTAAGTTACTGCCACCAAGAAAAGTTCTAAAAACTGTTCTCCTTCAAATCTTGAACTGGAGGAACGGATAATGAATTGAATATAATATTTTGCAGTAATTTCAAACATCTTTGTTTAACTCAACATGACAGTTAAAAATGCACCGGTAGCTTGAGAATGTAAAACCCATCTCTGGAAGATGAGAATAAATTTTTTAATTATGGAACACTACAATCTCACGTGTGTCTTGTTCATATTTTTAGAATAAGACTAAGCTTTATTCATTTCAAACTCAATTCGTTGACTGAAGGCAGTTCATTTAAAAATCTGCCTGGTGTAGATTTAACTTGGCCAAGAAACCAATCAGTCATTTATCTGGTCAGGAAAAAGTTGATCATTTGTCATTCGAATGAATGAACTTTTTTAAATAATCGGTAAAAAATTAACATTTACTTTTAGGACTTTTTTATGGTTTTAAACAATATTCTTCCTGTTGATAATAATGAATCAGAAAGCATAATGGCTCCAGAGTTATATTTTTCTTTTTATTCCTCTGTTGATATCCATATCCTAACGATTGCACAGTTGTGATAACTTTTTTCTGACTAGATGACAAGTCAGCTGATCTCTGAATGTTCGATATGTTAGTTCGGTGTAAATAGATTATATGTTTGTACTGGGATGTATTTAGATTTTCTCGAAAAATTCATCATTCCGGATAAGTTAAAATCTCACATCACACGCTATTTTCCCATTGAAGAGTGATAAATAAACAATTCATTGATGGAGATGTATTTCATTCTACCCAATTAACAAGATGAAAATTAATTTGTAGAGGCAACTTGTTCCTTGCAGATGGGAATGAATAAAGATGGATTTTGACTCGTTTATGATTGAATGGTTACTTTGAGACAGACACTTGCAGCCTTGACAGGTTTCAACTGAAGTATACTTCACAATGTTAGCTGTTAGCAATGTCAGCAAAGGAAATCTCATCATACATGATACATTATTTGTCGATAAAATCATTGACGTATACTGCAACGTTTCATTATCGATTTCAAAATAGATCACTTGGTTATTCAGACAACTCTCAAACCCCTGCCAAGATATTGTTCTTCCACTTTATGGGGAGTAGGTACCTTTTGATCTGCAGATCAGAAGCCTTGCTAAGATCTAGAAAGATCCCTACCACTTTCAGTTTCAGTTGATAAACATTTTCAAACAGATGCAAGAAGTCAACGAAAGCTGTTAGATAGTGAGATGCATATTGTACGATGACTGGCAAATTGCTCACGAAGCAGAGCCAAAAAAATCAAGAAGAAGAAACATGACATTCCGTAGGCAAATGAACTTAGCAACGAAACCATCCCTCAAAGCTTCTGGACAACCTAATAAAAGGTAAATAAAAACCAAATATACAAATCAACCGTAATATATTGTACCTTTCAACGAAAGAAATTATTTCTTTTCACCTCGCTGCTCACAGGGGTTTCCAGAAATACATTCAAAGATTTCCTCTTCACTTTTTTTCTTTCCAGCAAAATATTGGAATTCACTGACAGAGCCGAAAAGGTTTTGACAGGTTGTCTCGGAGTGGCAGAAATCGACCTGAAATGATCACCGACATCTATAGGAGGTAAAACTAAATCGCCAGTAGGATTCTTCCGACTAGTTGCCGATTGTTTATTGTAGTGTCGAGATGATTTCACAGATGGCGGTTCTACTTCTATAAACGGTAAGGAACCAAATTCCAACGAGGATTCTTGATATTCTTTGGAGGATACTTGCCGGCTCAGCAATGATTTTGACGAATGTTTTCTTTCGTTGAGAATACTACTGATCGAAGATATCTTTAGATATTTCTCAGAGTCCCAACTCTTCGTTTTATTGAATACTGTGAAAATATTTTTGTTCTTGTGTCTGCTCTCTTCCGAGGATTTTTTCCTTGTAATGTTGGCTCCCCTTTGATTGAGTAATATACTGGGAGAAATTTCAGAAGCTCTCATGGGTGTAAGTTTCTTCCTGGGATTGTTTTTATTTGAGGAATGTATATCACAGTCTCTACTTGAGATGACGGACGAGCCAAATACAGAAGAAATGTTGTTTACTTCATTTCCCAGCTTTTCAGTGATGTTCTGTGTAGAATTTACCGGTGTTTTGTTGGAGTCGAATATGCTGGAAATCGAATAAACATTATGTATAGGTTAAAAAAAGTTTCGCTCTTACTTTTAGCAAACTCCCTGTCCAGGGACATAAATACCAGACCAGAGTCTGTGGTAATGATGGGAAATCGAGTATTTTTAATAACCGAAAGAAAAAGTATCAAATAACTTTATTAATCGAATTAAAGAAGACGTATAAGTGTGGTTAGAATTGTACTTGTTCATTTATTGATTAAGTTCCTTTATGCAGAATACAAGAGCATTTACGTTTACTTTACGTTACGTTACGTCGTGTCTCATTGACATCATTAGCGTTGAATTGAATTTCACAGAAATTACTTGATTTATACACCATAGTTCTAAGTAATTGTTATAATTGTAACAATGAATTCTTAGATTTCCTACTGGGCTGAGATGTGGACATACAGTGTCACACATAAAGTTCGCGACATATGGAATTTTTTTTTATTAATAGATATTATGAAAATTTGGCTTGGCAGTTAGTTTGTGCTTGAAAAATTAGTAAAAAACAGCCTCTTTCCTTTTGTCATGTGATACTCTAAACCTGTCAAATTTG
>WOGJ01206945.1:0-13694 GCA_015342185.1 Leptinotarsa juncta | reverse complement strand
CATACAGTCAAAGGCCTTATGAATATCAAGCGCAACAACTCTTGATTCTCCATGTTTCTCGATTGCGTTATTCCAAATATGGGTGACATACGATAGAAGGTCGCCTATTGATCTTTGTTTACGAAAGCCATATTGATGATCGCTCAAGATGTTGAAGCCTTCCAAATATTTGAGGATATGGTGGTTTAAGACTTTCTTCATGATTTTTGATATCACTGCTAGCACAGCGACTGATTTACAATTATTTGGAAGATTTTTCTTGCCCTTTTTGGGAACTGAACGCCTTACTTGTAAGACAGGTTGACAATTCTGCAAAATACTAGTGCGAGTTCATTTTCGTACTTTGAAGTACGATGACGGGTACTTCATCAGGGTCAAATGCCTTGTTAATATTGAGCTTGACTAAATTTTTTCAATAAAACCTGAAGCTGGCAAAGCATTTAGGTAAATTATAATGCATAAAAACTGTATGTATCGAAAAACGAAAATAAAAAAAATTAATAATGACTAGATTTAAAAGTATTCATTCAGTATTTCATTATTGTGAGATTTCCACTGAATAGTTAATGAAACCGCAAATAACAAACACGCATGTTATACTATACAATAGCTTTCTCAAGCGTTTCCATACTCCAATACATAATAAAGTGTTTTTTGAATACGTTATGGATATTCATCAAGTATCGCCCAATTCCTTCATAAATAAAAATATTTGAAATAGAAATGGGTAGATTTTCTTCTAGAGATAAAACCCCATTTACAAGTTTGGTCTATATAGATATTTGCTAAACGCTCAAGGAATCAGGCATTGAAAGTAATATCTCCTCAATCCTTAGCTCAAAAATGTTTCAAACTTCTGAGGGTCGCCCGTTCCTAGGGAAAGACAGCTGGTTAACGGTGAAAGAAGTGATATGTTCTCCCAAAAAAAACAATAGTTGTATCCCAAAAGTCACGTATGATGAATAGGCGAGGATTTACCTTCAGCTTTTTCATTCATCTCGGCCATAGAATATATAACATGATAACAAATGACAACACTAAGAAAGGAATGATTAGTACAACATGTTGCTTTTCCACATGAGGCTGAAAAGATAAACTCCTGCATCAAGGATTCGACAGACTTCGTTAGTAGAATCAGGGACTCAACTCTGGAGCCTGGTCAGCTTCGATGTTGGGTCCTTGTTCACCAATATCCCACTTTACAGAGAGGGCTACTTATTTTCGAGTTCTATCATAGTACTCTTCAGAGCATGTCCCACTGGTAGTTTCTTTCAATTTAAAAAAAAAATTCAATTATCGCGTGGCGATTACGAGTACACTTAGCCCAGTGATAGCCAATTTCTTCATGAAAGGTTTTGAAGAGAAAGTAATCGACACATTTGAATTGAAACCGATATTGTGGCTACGTTTCATGAAACCTTCGTTATCTGAAAATATGGAAGGGATGCTCTGAACCTTTTCCTAGACCACTTGAATGATCAACCCCTCAGCATCAAGTTCACCATGAACAAGACCAGCGGATAGCATTCCTAGATGTACTCATCGAACAATGTGGTGCTAGACTAACCCACAAAGTGTACCGAAAATCCACGCACACAGATAGATAGCTGCAAGTACTATTAAACCACCATTCTAGTAAAATAAAAAGAGTCATCTCCATTCCAACTGAAAAGGCTCAAAGAATATGTGAATCAGAGCATCTAGAGAAAGAACTGACACAACTTCAAGTGACTTTGAGATGGAATGGATACAGTGTACCTGAGATCAACAAGGCCATAAAACACGTTTCCAAACTCTCGTTCCACAAAGCCTCAGGTCGGCTATAGACAATTAGCATATTGCATACCGTGCACTTGTGGAAAGGTATACATCGAAAGCACAAAAATACCTATAGGAATAAGGCTGAAGGTGCATAAAAAACTGCAGACTAGGTCAAACTAACAAGTCGGCTGTGGCGGAACACGAACACAGTGAAGGAAACCGCATAATTCTGTTTGAAAATACGAAAGTCATTGCTCCCAACCAGGGATACCATAGCCGACTGGTATGGGCGGCAATGAAGATCCACGAACACACGGATAATTTCAACAGAAAAAAAGAAGCTGAGAAGTTCTAGAATAGCAAATAGCATAACAGCAGGTGGAAAAGGGTCGACGAATGTTATTGACAATTCACCTTAGGTACAGGTATGAGTATTATCACACCAGACTACCTGAGTCAACATAAACATGCTTCACGCAATTTTTCTGATCCAGGTACAAGTATTAACACACCAAACTACCTGAGTCAACATGAATACGTTTTACGCAGACGTAATTTCCAATCATCGGAGATACACTCAGAATAAATGAAACTCTGAAAAAGCTAGCTACTCGTGCCAGCTGAATGTCAGGAAGAAATTCCAAAAATCGACGGCCTTCAATCTCGAGAAATAGTGACACTGAAAACCTCGGCCGCGAAAGCCTCAACCATTTGTTCAGGTTAGTTTTTATTCAAGGATCTGATAGATTCGCAGAAACTTTTTTATTATCTTCACTCTATTGTTCTTGTTACTATATTATGGAAGTGCTTAAGTGATTGATGATTACAGGGATCGTTTACAAATTCCAGTTCAAAACCAAATTTTTGTTAAACCACTGCAACTTTGTTTGAAAAAAGTTAATGAAAGAGAACAATATTTTCGAATCTCTCAATATACACAATAATACAGTATTATACTCACCATCATTTTGCTGATGAATTGTCAAATCATACCAGGTACATACAACCAGTAAAACAAAATATACAACAAAGATCGTTCTGAAAATAAACAATATTATTTAATACATTTCACGAATCATACTGGCAGAGAAAATTTCAATGAAAAACATACAAATGATGATAATACCAGTAATAACGATACTGAAAATAATCAGTAAAATTGTCTCACATAGTCAATAATGATTTTCAATACTTTCTCAAATACAAATAACATAAGTACAAAAGAATTCTCAACGTGAATCAATACGATGTCGCTTACCTTTTAACGAATTTTGAATCCATAAAAAATTTTTAAAATAACTGAACATTTTTGAATTATTCTAGATATATTTCAATCATCGCTTTATCTCTATTATGAAAGTGTTTCTTCCCAAATGAACATAGAAAAAAAGAAAGAAAGGAGAAAGTCGATCAAGATACAAGTCTGTTGAAAAAATCTGTCCATCGAAATATATTTTCCGTTAACTAGTTCTTGTCCCCCCACGAATGACAACCTTTAAAAATCGAAACTTCTGCAGGATAAGAACTAACGTGGTCTTACTTTCAAATGTGTAATTTCTAGCGAGAGTTGTTATTTTTGAACTGAACAATTCATATGAGTCTATTCTTGGAAGTGAGTAGTTGTCTTCTCTGGTATTATCACAAACTTTGCGAAGTGTATTCGAAATCTACTCGATCTGTTTTTCTACAATTTAAAAATTCACAAATGAAAAGTGAACTGTAATTTCTGAATTCAAATCTGGATTTTTTTATTGTATTACAAAATCCTCGTCAGGACAATTCCGGATCTTTCTATGAAGGTATAATTTCAATTGAATTCGTCAGTTCATACTGGGGTGTCAGAGAGATTCATACCATTTAAAACAATGCCTTTCGACTATATTTATAGCAGTATCAACTTTCTCTTTATTTAATACTATACTTACATAATATACTTATCGACAAAGTACGGTTCAACTTCTTTGCCCTTGACTCTACACCTCATATCTTGAAAATTCATATGAATGGGAGCCTTGAAAGTATGTTCAATGTAGTCCCATATACTTTGAAGGTTACCAATTGAACACGAATGGGGTATACATATTCCATAATGTAATCTGATTATCTTCAAGAATGTTTTAGATTGAGAATTCAAACTGATTCCTAAAAATTCAGCAACCTGAAAGATAAAGAGGTGAATGGTGCTCATAACAGGCATCAAGACTGAACGAGGTTAAGCTGAATCAACGTTGAAACGAATTGAACCAATCCACAAGTTGGAAAAATGCCTGACCATCAGAAATAGATGAGAACTGAATATTTTTTGGTCATTCTATTGTATTTTATTGCTTATCAACTACATAGATGCACTTCATGGCCCTCGATTGATAACGATTATTAACAAACAAAATATAAAATTATAGAAAGTGTCTTCTGATGATATATAAATTGACAAAATTTTTTAATTTGATAACTGTCAAAATGTATCTCTCCAATAAATAATAATCATAGAAGTTATTGTAATAATAATTAACATCTTCATCATTTCAAATAATGATTTATTGGGTTGTTTCAAAAGTTTTTGCCGGATCTATGACACTTCTTCATCAACTAATACTTCAGTGCACTTCTGCCAACGTGACACAATTCCGTCAGACAGAAAAGTGTGAGCTCGGAATTCGATGGAGTCGACGAAGGACGTTTGTGCCTTATCCGGATTGGTGAAGGTTCTACTGCTGAGAAAGTTATCGTCGTACTTGAAAAGATGTTAGTCGGTTGGCAAGTCTGGGAAGTATGGTGGATGAGACAGAATTTCGAAGCTCAACTCGTTTAATTTTCGGACGGTGATTTGTGATACGTATGGAAGGGCGTTGTCGTAGAGCAAGATCGGAACTCTCCTATTGGTCAGTGCCAGCTGCTACTGATGAAATTTTGGGTAGTTGGTAGTTGCTGACTACCATACAGTGCCCATGGTCTTTTTATAGCGAGTTTCTCTCTTTTAGAAGTGCCTGAGTGGCTCATCGGTGTCCAACCGCTGTTCTGAATGTCTCCTGTTGTCATTGAGGTTCTACTTTTCATCATACGTGACGATCAAATCAAATAAAGGACTCTTTTGGTTGCGCAAAAACAAAGAAAAACAGACTTCGAAACGTGACAATTTCTGTCGATCGTTCAAATCGTGGGGCACCCATTTTTCAAGCTTCTTAACCTTTCTATGTTTACACCATCAAAAATCGCATGGACGCTTATGCCCAGCTCTTTCGCCAATTCTTTCGGCATGTGTTGGTTCAGTCTCCACCAGGGTCCTCAAATCCTTATCGTGACACTGAACAGGACCAACGGATAGCATTTCTAGATGTACTCATACTATAATAACCCACAACGTATACCGAAACCCACGCATGTGGAGAGGTACCTGCACGCATATGGACAGGTACCAAACCACCATTCTAGTCAAAAGAAAGGATTCATCTCCACTCTAACTGAACGGGCTCGAAGAATATGTGAACCAGAGCATCTAGAGAAAGAACTAAAACATTCTCAAGTGACCTTGAGAAACCTACAGAAACGAAGATCAACAAGGCCGTGAAACATGGTTAAAAACGGAGAGGAGGTCCAGGTGGTTGCACGTACATATCTACCATATATCCCTTGGGTCGAAAACATAATTGGAAAACTCTTGGTGAATCACAACACTATCATTGCTGAATACCTGGTTAATTTTTCTGGCTCTCCTGGCTATTTCGGCAATTTAAATTCCTAGAGAAAAACAACATCATATAGTAATGAGTTGAAAAGAGGCAAAAAATAAAAATTTGGGAAAAAAATTAACAGCATAAATGTACAGAGTACAAAATTCTCTAGAATAAATATTTATTGAGATATGGAGCTACAAAAACATATCACATCAAAACGGACCAACCTCTTGAAACAACCCAATACTCAATCGAAAATGAGAGGCAGAGTTCACTCTTTGTAGAGACGTGTCTCTACAAAATGCAACTTTCATAAACTCTCCATAATGATTATAAATTGTGTTAAATTTTCCTTACAGATGGCCTTTATTTCTCAAACAGACCATCGTCTTAACAAAAAAAAAAACAGATTAAAATCATTCAAGTGGAATTTATTCCTTTCCTTTATGAAGATGAATATTCTCACATTGGACATCATTTGTCATTAGATGATTTATCATAATTTCAGTGGTATGTTCCATTTCCATGTCCTAGCTAGAACTTTCTGGTAATAACTTATCATTAAAACAAACAGTTTTCCCAAAATTAACATTGTTACCACTCCCTTTAGTGATCATGATCAGCAACAGTGGTTATTGAGCTGTTAACAATTTTTCTCTTTTCCCAATATCAAATACCATACATATTTCTGCTATATTGAAAATGTCCTTATTGGATGAAACTGCAATAAAGCTAGTTACAAATAAAGAGGTAAAAACATAAAAAGTTTCAATTCTGTTTTCTTCATTATGATTTCCTACCACGTAGTAACGGCTACAGCCATCAATTTATTTTCTTTTTGAAATATTCTGGTGGATCTGTGATCCATGCTGCTCGTACAAGTAACCTTACAGAAACGTATCTATGATGACTAAAAATTTTTATTAAGGAAATATATTATATTCAAAGAACCCTTCATTGTGAGATCTCACGATAAAGTGTTTCTTGAATACGTTATGGATTTTCATCAAGTATCGACCGATTCCATCAAATATTAATGGAAATGTTTCAAAAACACCATGTCAATTATCATTTTCATAATATCACTATTTACTATATAAAAGCATTTGAAAGTCTTTTACATTATTAACACTTAGAAAGTTTAGAACCAATTATATTATCTATATACAGTATCTATAATTCGTAATTATATTATCTGTATTTAATTTAATGTGAATAAGCGTACATACAAGTTATATGAGAGTGTATGTACCTATTTGTGTAAATATATTGTATGGTAGGCTGCATTAATTATTATACTTATTTTGCTCTCACAATAATTGTATACTTAATTGTATTGTTAGGTACTCCCAAATAATTTGTTTGTATATACTTATGATAGACACACAATGAATGTTATCTACAACTTTAAAAAGTAAGTATATGAGTTAAGGCAGCAAGTCGATCTCTTTTAAAATTATTTGAAACAATAGCGCTCATAATCTTTCTATGTTATGAAACATTGAAATAGACATACCGCTGCGGTGTTCAACAGAAAATCAAATGGTCCAGAATTTGTTTTGCTGTGCGTTAGAGTTACTGTACAATATTGTCCGTTTATCAATGTGTCATTTTTTTCTTCCCTTATCTCCAGACACTGATCGAAATTTCCTGTCATGTAAATGTGTCCTGCTAGGATACCACTGGAAAGTTTTCCTGAAGAGTCGACCACTAAAATAAACAATGAATCCAAATATCAACTACTTATTCGAGTGGAAGAGAAATCCAATAATTTTTTGTTCCTTTCCATGGAGAAAAAATAAACATTATTATCAAAAAAAAAGTTGTGGAACTCCCCTCGCCATTTTAACTTTAATGTGTTAGCTACTGTCACTATAGTTGTTTTATAATTGATAATAGATTCAGCTTTGATAGCTGTATGATTTATTTACTTCTCTCATAATATACTATTTACAAAATAGTTTATTACGTACAGCAAATAACTGCTTGGTGTCAAATTCATTAATGCTTCAACTTTTTTGTCGGTAGTAATTTCATGAATAACCACAAGTGGTTTTCGAAGGTTTTCCATAGAGTATACAGTTTATTGACTTATTGTATTGAAGTATGGGGTGGCATGTTCAATAATTTCCTAAATGGACTACAGACAACCCAAAATACATGTTTAAATATTTTATTTGAAAAAATAGACTACTCTTTTTCGAATAAGTATATGAGGATTTGAAACTTATCAATGTGTATTTATTAATTCATTCATTTATTTACTTATTAATTTATTTATTTATTTATTTATCAACTGTTCTACACAGGCTACAGCCAACTACAGAACAGGAGAAGTCAAATCACAATACAATACAATTACAATAAGTTCTTAGATAGAAACGATACATATAGAATTAGCTAAAGTAAAAAGACTCAATATTAGAGATTGAACAGTAAAAAATGTCGAGCTGACAACTTGCAGAATTACATTTGACACACATGTTATGCAGAGGTGAAGGTTTCAGAATATTTGTACGTGGTGTTGGCAGATAAAAAGGATAAACCACTCTAGAGGTTGGTTTAGATACACTGAAATTCAGTTTTTGCAGTATATGTGGGTCAATAATAATATTATTAATCAGTTTAAAAATAAAAATTGTAGAGTGACAATCACGACGGCAACTCTAGCTATTCATAGCATGTCTAGCTAACGATGGGGAAATCCAATTGGTGGATAGATATTGTCTGATCTATTAGAGAGAAGTTTTAGGAAACGACGTTGTACTGATTCAACTTTCTCTGTATACAACACAACTGATGAGATGGATTCCAGATTATGGATGCATATTGAAATTTCAATCTGACGAAAGCATAGTATAAGGTATTCGATGTAGATGGATCCGAAAAATATCTGGAGATGCGTGCAATAATTCCATACATTCTATTTGCAGTAGACAGAATGGCTTCAATATATGGTACGAAGGAAAGTTTTGTGTCGAAGATAGCACCTAGATTGGTGAATGTGAGAGGACATTGAAGTGGAATATCGTTTATTAAATATTGATATGAAAATGGACGATTTTTTAGTGTGTACGTCATTACATTTACTTGCGTTTAAAGGAAGATTGTTGTGATAACACCATTGCTCAACACGTTTTGAATTGAGGGAGAGTTGAAGACAGTCCTCGATGCCATTGATCTCACAATATAATTTCAGGTCATCCACGTATATCAAACAGTTGATGTCACTATCCTCAGCTATGTCGTTTATGAAGGCGTTAAAGAAAAGTAGACCTAGGTTCGATGTGTATATACTCATTTTTGCCTTACCTGGGTTTTTATTAATAAACATGAATTTGAGCTTGCACAGCCAAGAAATCAAATGATATATATGCGAAATCTATCACTCAAGCTGCCTCTGTTTAACTATCGTCCAAAGATTCATAATATTCTACCTCAAAATATTCAGATGATGAAGAAACCCAATGGTTTCAAAATTATTATTAGGAATGTTATTTTTGAAAGTAAGAGCGGTTTCCGAGCGGTTTTTTATTTTTATGCCACCCAACATTTAAATGAAACATGACAGTGTTTGCGATTTTCAACAGTGGCAGTTTTTTACAGCCGACCGGTCGTCAGATTCCGAGCGACAATCAGATGGTAAAGGCGACCAAATAGAGGGAGAACCCAGGTAAACGAATAGGACTATTTTCGAGCTGTTTTTGAATTGCGATTCCAGCATGGAAGTGAAAACTTCAATTCATAGCATAAAAAATCACCCTTATTTGTGGGACAAAAGCGAGTATGTACTTCAAGGATTTTTTTTGTTTTTATGGTGCAATCGTTCTGTAGCAAAGATCGAACAATTGTCACAAGTTCATTGAACTACTTTATGGACATTCGGTAATAGGTGAAAAACTTGCCTGCATCTTCTCTAATTTTTTGTATAATACATATAATACAGAAAACCTATCTTCCAAGGGAATATTTCCCCTCCAGTGAGAAACCCGGACTTCCAGAAAATCGCTCGGATTTTACTGTCAATGTACTCGATTACTTTGAATATCCATTTTGTGTTTTGTTGAATGAATATTCTATTCAACAGCATAAAGATATCATTATGTTGAGAATCATAGCATTATAATTTCTTCTTTCAGTATTATTTTGGCAGCGTACCGCTCGGTACGATAGTTATTCAAGCGATACTTCATTGTGAGATTTCCACTAGACAGTTAACAAAACCGCAACACGTGTTTCGTTGTACAATAGTTTCATCGAGCGTTTTCATTCTTTTATAATAGTGATTTTTTTCCAAATATATGATACGAGTATGGAAACCGTTTGCTCAGAACGCAATGTTGGCGTCTAGCATTCAGGCATCTTATGAAATGAAAATTGATTTGATATTTGCGTTTTTCTGAGAATTCTACACTGATTTGTTACTTCCTAAGGGTAGTATTTCCCTCAGAATACCAAATTGTATATTGATATAAAACCCTTTTTACATTTTGTGTACTTATGATGATCTAGTAGTGTTATATCTGTAATACCCACTGATATATGTGTGTATTCATATATGGTTCTATCTATTATTACTGAATATATCGACCGTTTTCAGTGTAATAAATGTTCATTCCTGATTCATTTATTTTCTGAAATACATTTTGGCAGCGGCTGTCACCAGATGCAGATTTCGCAGCATCAAATTTGTAGTATTAAGGTAGGTCCGAAAAAGCTGTACGGTTCGTGCCGAACGCACGAGGGCCGGCCTTTTGGAAACCTAACTACACCGTGTACCTTTCTAAGATAGTTTTTCTTCTGAGTTACACTCCAGAACGAGGCAGGGAACTGAAATGGTGCGGGACTTACTAGAGTAGTGAGCCATTAAAAACAACAAGTAGCTTCAGATTAGGCTTATATTACAAACAAATATCTGTGCAAATTAAACTATAACATGAAAGTCCAACAAACCAATAAACAAAAATGTTCGAAAAGTAAGTTCAAAATTTTTACAAGAGAGCACGTCTCAAATAGCTGATTGTAAAATAAAAATTATCTCTTTATCAACTTGTGAAATGTTATATATTCTCTCATAAGGTAGAATTCCAACACACCCCAAAACCTAAATTACTCTACTCGAGTTTTATGGAAATTCTGAAATGATTTTTTGAAATTGCCGGACTTCAAACCCGTGTGTACTGATTACAGATATTTACACATATGAAAGGGGTGTAGTGTAATCAAAGTATTATAACAACAATCATAACTTAAATTCAACGCTTACTCTGTTGATAAAGTATTGAAAATCGAATGACCGACCCCGATCTTTATGAATAAAATTATATTTTTCGTTAACTATCGCAATGGCAGTCATTACATATCACAAGAATTGTAATATAGTGAATATTGGTGGCATCAAGAATATGAACAACTAGCGCCATTACACCCGGGTGTAATGCTGACACTAAATATAAATTCACCCACCGGAAATTTGTGAGCATGGAGAAACAGTGATGAAAAGATAATTTTGTTTTATGGGTACCCCTTTTTCCGGCGGCAGACGCCCCAGTTTCAATATTTGAAAATCCTTTCTTGTTGCACACTACAATATAAAACGAACCTACATACAAAAGTTCAGCCTGCTTCTTTCCCACGGCTTACGTTTTCGTTGGTATATTTAAAAATCCTTTCTTATTGCATATTTACAACATAAAATGAACCTACATACAAAATTTCAGCTTCTGAAAATATAGCGGTTAGGGGAAACAGTAATGAAAAGGTAACTTTATTTTAAGAACGCGCCTTTTCCCCTGAGGCTGGCTCCTCAGTTGGAATATTTGAAAATTTATTTCTATTGCACATCTACAACATAAAACGAACCTACTTACAAAATGTAATGAAAATATAGCGTTATGGCGAAACAGTGTTGAAAAGATAATTTTCGTATGTAAACGCGTTCCTGTCACCTCCACGGGGGGCGCAACAGTTAGAATATTTGAAAATCCTTCCTTAATAGGTACGCATCGTAGATCTAAGAAGTACCTATATAACAAATTTCAGCTTTTTAGGATTTACCAGTATAGACAAACAGAGATGAATGACGATATTCGTCTAATCCACGAAGTGAGTGGTCTTAATTTGATAATCGAGGAGATAGAAAGCTTATTGGCTTTAATACAGATGAGAGTGGAAAATTATAATCTTAGTAAATTCAACACATCCGATGGCCCTGAAATGGGCATTTTGTGTCTGCTAAATGCCGACTTTCGAAAAAACAAGCTTATTTCGATATACTTAAAACTCACCAAATTATTCTATAAATATATGAAACATACAATTCACTCATATACTAAATACTTATTTTTTCAAATGAGATATCAATAGTTATTGATGGAAACTTTTTTCAGTAAGACATCCTGTATATTGTTGCATATTTCAATAGAGCTTATAAAAACTTTTCCAAAAGTGTAGCAACCGTTAGCCGCTCAGGTTACCGGACCTAACGCCTTTGGATTTTTACCTGTGGGGAAGGTTGAAAAATCTCATTTTTAAATTGCAGACTGATTCTAGATACGAATTAAAAGCGGCAGTGATGCAAAGTTTTGCTTCTTCCACTCCTATTGAACTAATTAATTCAGCAAAAAACCTCCAGAAAAAATGTCGCCTGTATGTAGAAGAAGCTGGTAAATATTTCGAACACCTTCACTGAAGAAATATATTTCATTGTTTGTTGTTTACCATTATTATTATCATTGGTGAAGTTTCATTTATTAGTACTAAATATAGTGAAAATTGTTATCAGTTTTATTGAAACTATGCATTTTTAAAGCTTTCTCAACATTCGATAGCTACTACTGACCAATTTCTTTCTGTTTTATCGCCGCGTCGTCCAAAGCCTACTAGATCAAAGTGTGCGTTTCAAAGTCTACATAAAAAAAACTAAAAGCTTGTGCTTGTGATTTTAAGCTCTATTGAAATATGCAGGAATATACAGGGTTTCTCATTAAAAAATTAGTTTTCCATCAATAACAGGAGCTTTCCTTTAAAAGTGTTCAATTTGACCCACTTTTTACATTTCGCATGTATGTAAATATTCAAATATCACATAAATGTACCAGTTTGAAAGAAGTATTGAAATGACGTAGAACATCATAGGTGCGAATAATAACAGGGTTCTTTCAACTGTAGAATTATGTTAAAATTCAACTGACATTGTTGATCTATTATTTTTCAAATCAAAATGAAACGTCTTGCAGAGGTTCACGACTACAGTGGGTGAATTAATTCTCAGGGGAACAAGAATTACGCAGTCTCGTTGTTAATTATTCTTATCGCGGGTTTCACGAAGCGTACATCGCACCGTAGATACGGTTTTATCAACGACACAAAATTGTTATAGTTTAGGTTATCATATATGTCTATCAGGTGTTCACCTAACATTGACGAACGTTAGGTGAAAAGTACTGGAACCAGTTGCTTCGAAATTTAACATTATTTTGCATATTTTCTTTCAGAAACTATATCTCCTGACGTTGTCAAATTGATAACTGATTCGGGGTGTCATTAGACACTCCTCTTCTAGAACAGAATTGATTCATTCAAAATGGAAAATAAATATATCAAGACCAAAAACGCTTGAAATGTAGGAACATTTTCCAATAAATCATCCTTGCTATTAGAAGGATCGAATAAAATAAAAACATTGCCCATCGTTCCAATGTGTTAACAAAAGTTGAAGCGAAATTTGAATATTCAAAATTCACAAACTGAATAATCGTATGTTTTAATATATTTCAATCGAAACGGAATCTTTCTAATCCGTTAATATATTGTGCAACCCAGATAGCATACGAGTGTATCGATATTATGATTCCATACAATGTCGCAACATCGATATATGCTAGACCAGCTATACTCTAAGTGTGTTCCGTGGTACCCTAGGGTTCCACGATACCTCTGTCGGGGTTTCGCAAAAATTTAGAAAAAAAAAATCAAAACACCTCTCTCTGGTCGCTCCGCGGCTGCGCGGACTCCGCGGCCGCGCGAGGACAAAACGCTATGAACGTTATTTATTTATTTATTTGTATTTTTATAAACATGTGTTACAATAGCTGGTACAATATCTCATAAGTTTGGTATCAACAATTTTATACTTGTACAACCCGTTCGCTCTAAGTTTACCGGTCTGTGGAATGCGCGTACCCTCCCCCACGTGACAACAAAACTTATAATGTGTCATAGTTTTACCCAAATATGTACGTACACAATTTTTATTGT
>WOGJ01206876.1:0-10843 GCA_015342185.1 Leptinotarsa juncta | reverse complement strand
CACTCAGCTGACATGACCATATATATAATATGAAAATAAAAATAATTCTAAAACATATCAAATAAAGTGTGTTCGTAACCATGTCGATAGGAACTGCCTGAGAGATTTTTATTTTTCAGAAATTCAGTCAAATTTTGACGTACGGCAAAATGATATGGAGAGCAATGCTGGTAGCACAATGTCTTTTTTTATCACAAAAACGATCAAAATGAATTATAATGATAACGTCAAACAGACTCTCCTGTAGACATCTATTTGCAGAGTTGAATATCCCGCCTTTAGTCAGCTTGAATCTACTGGAGGTGGTATGTTATATCTACAGAACCAGAAATACACTTCAAAGATATAATGATGTAAACCCATAGCGAACTAGATCTAACAGCAATATCTATTCCAGACTTGACAATCTTGATCTGTTGTACATGAGTATAAAGGCTTACAATAAGTTGGCAGTGAATATTAGAAATGAGACCACACTATCTAGATCCCGAAGCGCCATAAAAAAATATTAACAAATTGATTTGTTTTACGATCTCAGTGAGTATTTTAATATGAAACAATAGTGAATTAGTGTATGTTTTTATACATTTTTGTTCATTGTCATTGACATGTTCTATACTCAATAGGGTCTCTGAATGAAATATATGATTGATTGATAACACCTACATTTTTAACTTCTGAAACAATTGTCATGTGCCATTCTAATTGACGTATCATCTTTTTACTAGAAAGAACTCTATTATGGACAAAGTCATGTTACTCAAATATCAAGAAAGCTTTACATGATTATTTGTTCGTTTCTTGCATTCCATTGATCATGAATATGTCCATTAATGAATTGAAGGATCTTCCAACAGATACTTCCGAAATTCCACAATTTATAACGATTTTCTTGTCAAAATAATTGTCATTTATTCAGTCCAAATCATCATGGCAAGATCTGCCAGGAGGAGGATCTGCAGGAGAATCCGAGACAGCCGATTTCGCTTCACTCACAGAAACTTGGCCGACCACATCTTGGTGAATTTTGCGTCATGACTTGGGCCTGCACCCGTACAAAATTCAACTAATCCAGGAAATGAAGGTGAAAGACCATAGACACCGACGTGTATTCACTGAATGGGCTCTGGAGCAGTTGGCAATTGACTCCAATTTTCATTGAAAAATCATCTTCAGCAATGAGGCCCATTTCTCGATAAGTAGGTACGTGAACTAACAAAATTGTCAAATTTGGTAAGATACCAATCCACATCCAAAATCGGATTTTGGGCTGGTGGTGTCATCGGTCCATATTCCTTCGAGAACGACGTTGGCCAGACCACCACTATCAATTCGAGTACTATAGATCGATGACTACCAACTTCTTTTGGCCTGACATGGCTAATCTGGATACCAACGACGGTGCTACGTGCCACACAGCTTTTGCCACATTGGATATTCTGCACAAGCGATTTTAGGGCTAGGTCATCTCACGAGAAGGTGGTGTGAACTGTCCACCAAGATCATGCGATTTGACTCCCTTGGGGTTTTCTTCAGTCGCAGGAGTTTGCGAATACACCACAAACCACAGCGGTCCTCAAGCCAACAAAAGCCATGCCATCAGTCAAATTTATGTTCCAGAGGCATGGCGCATGGTTACGCTCCACCCAGAGAAACCATGACGGACATTTGAACTGTGTTATATTCCACACAAAATGTCATCAATAGGTCCTTTAAATGAATGAAGAATTCCAACGATATCTCACAAACATTGTTTTATTTAAATTTAAAAATAGGTAGTGCCAAATGAAAGACTCCATATTTGATGTCCAAAATTAAATTAAAAATAGCAATGATTCTCACTCAATTTGGATCAGTCTGAATTTGGAATCTTTGGAAGAAAATATACCATAATGAAAAGAAAAATGGAAATTTCTATGTTTTTTACCACTTTTATTTGTAACTAATGTTACTGCAGTTTCGTCCTATACGGACATTTTCAAACTTATATGATAAGTTCATTGTATACTGTATGAGTTTATTGTATAATTTTGAAAATGTCCGTATAGGACGAAACTGCAGTAAAGTTAGTTACAAATAAAAGTGGTTAAAAATATACAAATTTTCATTTCTCTTTTCATTATGATTTCCTACCACGTAGTAACGGCTACATCCATCAATTTATTAAAATATACCAACATTGAACATTTACCTGTTTCAAAATTTCTTCACTGGATGGATCAGAGGAACTCATAGCACACAATGCAAATTCAATTCCAGAGTTTCCGACTCCTAACTCCAATGCACAGGCCTGTACTCTGTTTGTGTAACACTCAAGTTCTCCATGTTGACAAATAAAGATCAATTTTCCATCAACTTCATCGATCTGAAAAACATATTAATTGAAAATATGCCACTTTTGAAAAAGTTTGTCAAAAGTAAGATAAAACTAGTAGTTTTGCAAAACATTTGATGATGAATTCATCATACCGATATTATTATTGTATATAAACATAAACAATATCACATCATTACACAAAAGTTGTCTTTGGTTAGTTGTTAATATTTCAAATTCCGTAGCTACACTCATGAAACTGATCTTACGAATTTTGACATGACCACGGTCGATACGTTAACTTCTCCTTATAGTCTTTCCATTTTATGCCTTATACCTTTCTACTCAGTTCTCATGATTTGTTCATCTCATTTCTTTCGTGTGCGTTCCGCTCACCCTGGCTTCGAGAACTTTTTATGTAAATCTTTTTCCATCCCGTGAAAATCTTTTTTTCTCTATTTTGTATTCCTTGGTTTGATTTGTGTAACCTTTTGTCAAAACAAGAGAACAAAATGCCTTTTCTCGTCTTGTCGCGACTTTGTGACAAAACCATTTCTCTCGACGCATTCTCTTGTCACGTTTTGACTTTTTTCGACGAAAGAACGTCCTTGGCAATCAGAATTGTCAGTAACCGGGAAGCGAAGATATACCTAGTTCATTAGGTAGATTTAGAAACTTTGGCGTAATCAATTGTAGAAAGCACAACAAATTGTTAGCTAATCAAGTAAGCATCTTCAGGAGATGACTACTTGATTACTCTCATGATGATGCTGAATTGGTTGGCGTTGGCGAGACGCACGTCAGTTATAAACTCGACAGGTGTGACATATATTCATCGATTACATACCTCCAGAGACATGTATACTTCCGCAACAAACTTCACAGTTTTTGTTGGTATAGGTTAGGTGAGGTCCGAAGTGAGTGAGTCTAATCGACCCTCCCTCGCAACCCGCAAGGGTTTATTGTGGCTCATACCTATTCACAATCGACCAAATAAATCCAGCTTCTCAACAAAGCCGATTAGTTTGAACGATGAGTGGTCTTTCAGGTCGGATGGTAAGAGTACGCCTCTGCCGAACTCTAAGAACCTGATTCGGTCCCCAGTGGGTCAGGCAAAAAGTATGTGGTCTGTTGTTTTATTACACACTGTCTTCCGACAGTCCGAGTCTCTGAATATGATGATTCAAGTGACAGTGAGCTGTAAGAAGGCCTGTTAGACATCGTTGTTGATTCCTTCTGTAGTCCAACAACTGTTTCGTATCAAGATTCGAAGGATAAATAAACATCTTGGAGTGAGCCAATCCTCGAAGATTTTGCCAGAAGTCCATAAATCTTTTTGCCATCCAGGTGTTCATTGTTTGTTTGTCAAAGCCCAAGTCTTTCTATCGAGGAGAGTCGTTTTTGGCGATTTGCTACCAACTTAGACGTTGCTCTGTAAGAGCCAAGAGCTTCCAACGCCGCTTGACTGTTCGAGAATAATTTTATTGACTTGTGTATGAGATTGGATTGTTCCAATCTCTCCTCACACAATTCAATAGCGCAAATTTCTGCTTGAAATACAGTCGCATAGATTCTTAGGCAGGTTGATATCTATGTACTGGGTCTTCGACTGAAAACAGCTGCACTAGAACCGGAAGGTGTTTTTGATCTATCTGTGAAGCAACAACTCTCTGCTCTTAATATATTATCCTCACGGGGGATCCAGTCATATCTGCTCGAGTACAGTACATTATACACTCTGCATTAAATTTATTTGTGCAATTGGCAATGTGCACAAGCCAAAATGCAGTCCATGTAGCCTCTCTTTTGGGGGTATACAAACGGGATGAAAACCAAACTTGGTACAAAAGCTTAAATATATCATATAAGGAGAAATTGAAATTACAGCTGGATCAATGAACATTTTTACAGGCGAAAGTGTATATAATTTTCCAAAGCGTCAGAAAAATCAGTTGGAGACCAAGAGTGGCATAAGATAGGCCTCAGAATGCCAATGCTAATTGAAATAGATTGATCTCATACTAAATACCTGGACACTAAGGATTTAAAATGTACATCTAATGAGTGTAGTAAATACAGATTATCAGCTTCACAAATTGGCGCTGAACCAGTTGTGGTAATATCAGAATTTGTGGTTATTAGATCAGGTAGCAAGATTTTCGATAAGAATACAGAGAATATCAAGAAAATACACCGACTACACCGAAAGCTTCATCAAGGAAATGCACTGAGAAAATGCTGCAGGTGAGCAGAGACTGCCTAAAAATAATTACACAGGTAGTGAACAGAACAAGTCATGTACACAAACTATCACTAGCAAAATATAATAAAGGACCTTTACAAACTAGTACAGAAAACAGTATCATTGTAGTGAATGTTATGAAAAGATGAGAGAGAAAATACAAAAAGCCTTTGGGGCTTAAGAGTTTTTCGGATACATGAAAGGTCAGGAGTCAGGTTCCTAAGTAACGATGAAATCCTGTAGACCAGATGATTTAGGATGCAACCTGTTACGATGATATGCCATTTTTCGGGTCCAATCACTCACCACGTGGTATAAACAGTGATCGTGTTAGGAATCACACGTTAAAAGGTAAGACCTCGTTGATCTTTTGCTAGAACAAGTTTCATTTTTTGAGAGTTGTCGATCGTAGGGGGGCTATAGCTGGTTAACGGAAAAATAGATTTCAACAGATTTTTTCAACAAATTGTTCAGTAATGTCGACACGTCCTACTAGTGTATTAGGGTGTCGGAAAAAAGACCGACCGGCACAACTTCGAGAATCAAATATCAATAAAAGGCGTGACATTATCATTATAGAAATCAAGATCCATGAGCTTCAAAAATAAGTTTTGCTCCAAGAATGAAACTATTCAGAATCTTTCCTACCTACCTACCTATATTATCAATAATGAATCTGAAGAAAGGTTGATTGGGTAAAAGGATCAATTTTTTCTTTCTTGTTTTCTTACCGACGTTTCGAATTTATTAAACTTCTTCATCTGAGCTCTGTAACGATGAATTTGCATAAATATACCTCCTACAAAACTTGCACGATTATTATCGTTTCAATTTTACAAGAAATAATGAGTTGTTAATTAAACTACTCAACAAAAAGTAGTTTCTATGTGTTAATATTACTATTTTTAAAAACATTAGGCATATTAGACAATAAAAACTCTGGAACAACAAAAGTTTCAATAGCATTTCTAAATGAATATATAGTTGAAAAGCGTTTTTTCTCGAAACAAAAAACAGGTACACCACATGCCATACATCCAGTATAATGTACAAATTGAACTGTGCAAGCTGTCACAACTGCTTCGTTGGTAGAACCGGACGGTATCTTAAAACACGAGTTTCAGAACACATGAGAGACTCTAAGAAACTGAATATAAAAAACCCGCAGCATACAGAAAAATTATTGTATTACTAAACTGATTGTTATCGATATTTATTGTTCTCATTTACTCACGTCAGCATTTCCAAAAGGTACCAAGTCCACTTTTATCTTATCTCCGATTTTATAGTAGGCTGGAGCGAGCTGATCTCTGATAAACTCAATGCAATATGGGCAGAGACTTTCATAGTAGACGGACACAGTCGTATAACTTGCCTGAAACAACAAATGATAAGGAAAATTTCAAAATACTTATTTTCAGAATACCGCCAAATGCTATCACTTGAAAGTAATTTAAATAAGAAAGTAGATATTCGATTTTTCATTCACATATTCTTGAATTGCCATAGGTTACCTATAATATGGCTTTTGAAAAGTATGTTGAATGGTTTGAATCATTGAGCAGCATTTGTCCTCATATATACAACCCTCAAAAGCCAGAAGTTGTACGAGATAAAGATTGATAGTGCGAAAGTGCGTTTTTTAGCACGAATATAAACGCCTACTCTGAATTGAACATTTTCACATTATAATTGTTGATTATTATTTTTCACATGCATCATTTCTGACCAATATGTCCCATTAAAAAACTTGAACGAAACAAAAAAATCAAACAATTTTACTTCTTATCGTAATTTATTTTGTAGCTAGCTTCACCCTTCAAATTTGAAAAATATATCTCGAAAACACACAGAAATCACGTTTTCAATACGTTTTACGATAACTCGTAGATCAAAAACAAAATGTATAAAAACCAAAAGTATTTTTTTTGTCATAAGATTTATCAGGACCATTTTCTAATATTTTCTGTTGTGGTGAATCCATTCCATCCTGATTCCAACTTCAAATGTATCATAGTTTACTGTTCAAAAGATCCCGACTAACGTTTTCATCGTGAAATGACGATGTTACGCTGTCTGTTCAAAAAACGAGGTGAATTTTCATTTTTCCCAAAATAAATCAATTCATTTATCAATTTCAACTTTTCCCTCGGAGTAGTCCCCCGCACATGAAATACACTTGTACCAGCGTTTTTTATAATCCTCGAAGCATTTCTGATATTCACTTTCTCTTATATGCTTGAGTTCTCTCAGTGATTTGGTTTTTTTCTTTTTTTGTCGCAAAACTCCGTCTTTTCATGGGTCTATCCAATCTCGAAAGAGGGAAAGTGTCGTAGGGGACAAAATATGGTGAATACGGTGGCTAAGGCGTGATTACGGTGTTGTTCAAGACTAAAAATTTGCTAACACGCAATGACGAGAGGGCAGGTGAATTTTCGTGATACGAAAGCCATTAATTGCTTTTCCACAATCCCAAACGTTCTCTTCGTATTGCTTCTCGAAAGCGGCGCATAACTTCAAGAATATACTCCTTATTGATCGTACAACCATGTGGCAAGAACTCCTGATACACAATGTCACGGTGATCGAAGGAAACAGCAAAACCTTGACACTTGATAGAATTTAGTGTGCTATTTTTGGTTTTATCTCTCCTGGGCCCTTCCATTGCGACGATTGGACATTGGTTTGATGTCATGACTATATACTCAAGATTCGTCAGCAGTTAGGACCCTTTCAAGCAAATCTGGGTGACCGTTGACGCCATTCACCAATTCCTGTGGAATATTCATGCGACGGTTTTTTTAGTCGAAATTCAGCTACATGGCCAAAATTTACGATAAAATGGCATGGCATAAGCCAACCGATATGCAGACCTAGCAACTTCTCCAATAGTGATTCAACAATTCTCCATGGCAATTTTCTTCTCTTTACCAACATTTTTATGGGTTGTTGATATACTGGAGCGTTAAGAGCGGGCGTCATCATTTACATCTTTGTGACCTTCTGTGGAAAAGCTTGTACCACTTGTACACATTCTTTCGACTCAATAAAATCACCGTATGCCAATGTCAATATATCAAGTATTTTGAGGAATTGATTTCATTTTTGAAGTAGAACTTCTTTTGACGCGTTAGGAAAAAATGATGAGAGTAAATTTTTGTGATGCGCGCACACACCGTAACTAAAAAAAATTACCTTCTTTGATTTATATGGCCATTGCCTCTCAGTCGAACCAATTTTTGGCCAGACTCCTCCTGTCCTCAGTGAACAGAAGTTTTATCCGTGTTTACAGCTATTTTGCTCGAGACAATGCTTCCACCCTAAGTTTTCCCATTCATTTCCCTTTCGAAAAAACACAGAATTTTTTACAAGTGGGCCGTCAATCCCCTCAACATGTCTTTTTCTTCAATATCCATTGAAACTTGACGATTTTTTGGAAAATAAACCACTTCTGGATTTCACTCCGAACACGACCTCCACATGCCATCTTTGAATATGGTCGTTATCGGCACAACCGTCCTCTGTCGCGATTGGAGAGGAAGTCACTGAAGTTAGCTAGTACAAATTTCAGTGTTTGAAAAAAGTTACCAACAGAGTGAAATTAAAAACATCTACGTATGTTACGAAAACACTTCAAGCTTTTATGCCTCTCAGGAACAAACCAAACATGCTAAACAGCTGAAACTGCGAACATATGTTCGAGACGAGTGTACAAAAATAAAAAAAATCATACAAAATGTCTAATCGAATATACGTAGCCTGCAAAATTCGAACAATCACCTCTTTTCTTGAACAGTCTACTATTTAGTTACAATTATAAAAAAAATGTAGGGAAATCTTAAATCAATAATTAGGTTTTTTCAAAAGATAAACTTGTTGCTGGATATTTTACCACACACATTTCAACGGTTTTGTTTTCTGTATCATTGAAGACTAATTCGAAAAAAGGTTAGGGGTGTCCGGGTATGATTGTCTCACGGGTGACCGGGTTGGTTGTCACAGCGTGACCGGGTTGTCACAGCGGCCATAATGAAATATTAAATGAACGAAAGAGTTTATCGAATAAATTCAAAGTTTCATAAGTATACTATAATTTTCCGTAGATATATATTTTTGTTAAGACATATGCGGTGCAAGATATCACTATCCGTTTTTATGAATGAAAGATGATTAAGAGTAATTTTAGGGGGTTATGTTTTGGAATATGTTGTCTCAACTTGACGAGGGCTCGTAGTCACAAGTGACAACCAACACCATATATTTTTTGCATTTTTGTTGAATTTTTGAGCTTCTTCTGAATACAATTTTGTTTGTTTTAGAGAAAATCATAGAAATGTCATGGCATCATATGAGAAAGTCTGATCGACTAGTGTTTCGCGCAGTGATAATGCGTTCTGTGAGAAAAGTGTTTTTGGGATTGATTATTATCGTAGTTTAACACAGTTTTGTAAAAAATACATTGTCCAAGAAATAAGCAACACGGCGTTATCAATACCATCAACAAAAATCTGTTATCAAAGGTGTAGGCAAATTTTCATTGACAAATAGAAGAAAGAATTAGAAAAATACATACTTACCTTCATGGCTCTAAGCATTCATTTCGGTTCGTTTCCCAATAATATTCGAGAAACAACATTACATTTGCCAGATTACATTTGCCATAATTGCGAATTCGACTATTCACTGAATTTCATATTGACTAGATATAATGGGATAGGTGTTTTTATTTACAAGCATTGCGGCCTGATGGACCTATATTTTTGGTATTGAAGTTACCAGATAGAAGTTGTTTATTTGGAGCAAATCTGTTTTTCCTATGAATGAGACACTTTTTCTCCTCTCAAATGTGATTCATTACGTATATCATTCCACTTCCAATGAAAATATCCATTTGAATGTGACAACCATCCCGGCCCGGGGTTAAAATTCACACTTTTTTTTCCATAAGAATTGTTATATTTCCTCGACGGATGATGTTGAAGAAATGAAATATTTCTTTTCAAAAGAGTATTAAAACACTATCTACTGATATAAAAATATCATTGATGATTCATGAACGACACTAAGAATGCAAAACACAAAAAAATGTGACTTCCAACCCCGATCTCTCATACTTCAGTGGGGTGAATTGAATGTAGAGGTCGAAAAATTTGATGAAAGAGATGCTTGTTTTTTTCTGCGATACAGGGCAAATCTTCAGAAATATGGAATGGGTTTTTTTGAGTCTAACTACCGTTTACAAAAAAAAACTTTTGCGTGATATTTGTATTAACAGTAACGAGATAATTTTCATTTATCGCTACCTAAAAGGTTCGTACGCCAATGAAATTATTTGTTTCGAGTGACATATTATTGCACGCGTTTTCAAAATCGTCTATAGGGTATTTAATCGCTATGTAACTATGAATTTCTGGAATTTAACTTCTTCACGGTGTATTGAAAAAAATAATTATAATCGAATGTCGTAATTTCTGAATGTTTACATGTTGATATGAACATCTGGGGTGAAATATGTATTAAATAAAAACACAGCATGATCATTAAAATTGAAACCAATAATTATCAGGAGAGAGCCTGCAGGATTCAATATGTAGATTCTTGACATTATTCCGATTTTTTTTTAATGTTACATTACATATTGGAATCGATTTTTAAAAATATCAATACAATAACTACCCATTCATACTACTATCTTAAACTTGATTAACATTCCCAGAAACATATTTTGATGTTGCATATACTTGTTGAACCCTTTCAGAACAATTTAAGAATTCATAGGATGAACATATTTTTAGACATTTTTTGGAAAATCAGACATACTCAGATGTAAGAGCATGTGTTTGTATTTTCAATCAACATATGCATCGAATTAGTTATTGAATTATTTTAATATTGTTTTCATCAACCAGAACTGATTTATTGAATGAATCAAATAATATCTTCACTGAATATTACTGAAGTTTTTTTCCAACACCAAATCGTTATTTTTATATCTCCACACGTGTTTCGATCACCAAGTGATCATCTTCAAGAGGAAGATAAAAGTTTTATCTTGGTGATCACTTGGTAATCGAAACACGTGTCGAGGCGTAAAAATAACGATTTGGTGTTGGGAAAAAACTGCAGTAATATTCATTACTACACCAAATGTTCCAAACAGTACATGATAAATATCTTCACTATTTAGATAAATCAGTATTCCGGGACAACTGCAGTACGAAAATAAATCCTCAAATCATTAACCCTGATATTTTAAAACTACTTACACCATTGACAGAAACAAACAA
>WOGJ01206778.1:0-10053 GCA_015342185.1 Leptinotarsa juncta | reverse complement strand
GTAGATATTATTTTTTGATTGGTTGCAAGTGCCCATTCGATTATTATGCACGATAAGCATTTTTTATGAAAAGTTGTTACGGCTTATAATATGTATGATATGTGAGAAGCAAACAAATATAGATATAATAACATGTTTTTCATCATTTCAGGGCATAACAACACAATAATTTGATACTCTCTATGGAAAAAGCACTGCCCATTCCACTTTGAATACTGTGGATATGAAAAAAATAAGATATTAATTTCAAAACTGGACTGAAATTTGGCTATTTACCGAAATCAATTGAAACTTTTTTTTCTCGAAAAATATTTCTTCATGAAACAATATTTCTTCTAATGCATTTCATAACTGACATTTTCTGGAAGTGCTTTCCTCAATCACGATTCAAAGAATACTGTTGAATAAATTTATGGTGCAAAGGAAGGTGAAGTCTTCATTTAAAAAAATATTTATTTACAGAACATTCTTAGAAAATCTCATCTCAATTTGAGGTTTTCTGGTCAAAGTAATTTTTTCATCTCCTTTCTCGACACTGAATTCAGTGTAGACCCTAGACCTGATTTTTTTTGAAATTAATAAAAATGTGGATAATGATATAGTACAACAGGTTGGGCAATGTGGGCCAGAGAAGAACCACAAAGATGAATACAGATAGGCCTATTAATAAAAATTAGGGGTGTAAATGTTGAAGATTGTTCAATAGTGAAGAAATCGATATTCAAGTCATCATAAACCTTCAGAGAATTACTAAGATGAGTTAAGAACTACAAAAAGGCGTTAGCAATGCCAAGGTTATAATATATTCATTGTAGGTGTGAATTTTTCTACATTAGATTCACGAAATATTTCTCAAAGTTTCAAGTAAAACGACCGTCACAGTACTCCTGAAGATGATTACTCGTGTAGGTGAAAAATTCACAGATACTTGTTCAAACGGACGATAATTAACAGTTCCGTGGAATGACAATATAATACTAATGTCGGTATCTGTGAGAAAAATCAATAAACGAATGAAAATAATCAGTCTGAGATCCCAGAACCGCCAAACTTAAGTGATTTTAACAAACCCAATTGAGTAGTCAAGTAGAAGTGATGACATCCACCTCGAAGTTCATTCCTTCAATATCAAAGATTAACGGGGTTCCTCAAGGCAGCCAGTTGCGAAATCAAGTTTTGACATTAATTGTCAATAAAGAACAAATACCAGGAAAATACACCTTAAAATTCACATATGAATGGTTTGTCCGAGAGAAGAATTGAATACTGAATTCAACACAGCAGTGATCAACCCATAATAAATATGGAATCAGTCACTAGATCTTAAGAGGGCAACTGAATATAATAGGGTTCTATAAAGGAACTCTATGATGGAACTTATCTGAAGGTGAATCAACAGAGGGATTATAGCAGCTCGTACTGTTTAATGCGAAAGTGAGACATCGTTAGATCTTACAACGAAGTAATTTTCAACTTGAGTTATATTTTCACATTGAACTTTCCAGTAATCTAAGGATGCCGTGAAATATTTTTCAATAGTTTTGATAGTTATTCAGCAAGCCTCCGAGTTCAAAATTATTTTTCAAGATATAGTCGTGCAATTGCCTTTCCCCCATTTCATTCAATTATTTTTCAGAGCGCGCTAGCGCCTTGGAAGCGCTACTGCTGAAGTAAAAAAGGCAAGTCTAACGGTGCAATGAATATTTGATTAATGTGTTCCTTTGACATTGACTTCAAGTTCTGATGAGTTACTCACTTCCCATATGATATCCCCTTCCTATACTGCTCCTCTAATCCACTTTATTGCCTTCGGAACGAATATCCCCATGGGACGAATTCGGTTCGGATACACTTTTCAGTAGATAGATTATTCATTCACATCAACTGAAGGTAATGTGGATTAACGGTATGATATTCTATAATTGGTTGTCAGATATCGTGGGGTCGAAGCTTGCTCAATTTTCTGCGAGGCGTTCTTTTTTATTTCATGACCTTCATGACCTTTCGATAGTTTATATATGGAAGATGTCTTCAACAGTGTACACGGTATCTCTTCCTATGTTCATCTGTCGCGCTCGAGTAAATCGTGAAATCCCCTCTTGGGCTTGCAATTGTCAATTATTCGATTCTCAAGTCATTCACATCTAGTACAGGAGTTTTATAAACAAAAGACTTCAGATAACCCCACTGATACAAATCTAGAGGATTCATATTAGGACTGCGAGCTGTCCAATTTTGGGGTCTTGCACGTCCAATCCAGCGATTAGGGTAGGTGATATCGAAATACTGACGAGCAAAAACACTGAAATGCGCTGAAACCCCGTCGTGCATAAACCACATGCTGCCTCTTACAAGTACCAGCAATTCTTTCAACGAAATGGGTAAATGATCTCGCAGAAAGTCAGTGTAGGATTCACCTGTTGATTTTGCTGGTAGAAAAAATGGGCCAAACAGGTAGTTACCAATCATTTCTACCCAAACTTTCAGCGGAAATTATTGCTGATGACTTTCTCGATTAACGTTGTGGGAATGTCCGTCGCCCAAAAATGGTCATTATGGAAGTTCACAATAGCATCTCGTGAGAAATCTGATTTTTCCGTAAATGAAACATTTGTTGAAAAATTATGATTGTTTGTCATTGTATGATTTAACCACCTGCAAAACGTCAATTTTGGGTGAAAATCCCGAGGCAGTAGAGCTAGGACCCACTGTATGTGATATGGGTACTATTTGAAATATCTTCTTCTATCTTAAGTACAGCTTCTTTTATTTCAGGCGTTCTTACATTTTGTGGTCTTCTACCACCTGCATTTTTTAAAAAACTCCCAGTTTCATATAATCTTGCATGTAACGTAAATTCTCCGTGCTTCGTCCGCATTTCAATTTGCTAATTCATAAATGAGGTGCATGTCAGCCATTTCAGCGTCAGTAAAATTATTCATGATGGAATCACTGCTAATTGACAAACCTGACTTTTACTAACGGATATGATAACACTACCACTATCAGCTGGTCTCTAAAGCAGGTGTCCTTGATATGCAATGTTTGAACCATGTGTCAAATAAATTCTATAATGAAATTAGGGAAAGGTAATTTTGAATTATAAAAATAGAAATGAAAGCAAATTCAAAGAAGGGGAACTCTAATAGAAGAGCATGAATTATTGTTGTGTTTTGAATGATGATATAGGGTGGAAAGATATATAATTATATTGAATATATTCATGATATCGTTGGAAACAAATCTGTCAATAACTCAGGTATCACTCACAGTAATGAATATGCTAATGTTCTGTCCGATACTTCTCACACAACAGAAACTATTATACTGTGAACTATACTATGAATAGGAGCCCCAAAACAAAGAACTCCTATGGCAACATTAGACAGCCCTATTTCGTCAAGCTATAGGACTCATCAGTAAATCATCAATATGCATTGATGAACTCAAGTGTCCTTATAGAACAAGCCTGAGAAAATAGATGATCTTTCAAGTAGATGATTTCTTTAAAATCGACAGAAGACTCAATTTCCGAATATCAGAATAACTGACCCAGGCGGTCAGTTGCAAAGCTAAGCTTTGACGTCGGCTACCAAATAACACTTTCACAGAGTCTCATCAAGGCTGCTGAGACATATGATAACTGCTGATCAGACCTATTATATTATGAGACCTACATGGATGAAAAGGGAAGTAGTGGTTAATGTGAAATCCGAAACTTAACGAATATAAACGAATCCTGTAAAACCGAGAGAAAAATCATTTACAGATTCAGATAAATAATGGATGAATGCGTTTTGGATCTTAGGAACGAGGAGACCGAGTTCTTGGCAGGCTGTCTCAACCATCAATACTATAGTATTTGAGGATATATTCTTAAATTTGTGTGCACCCCAACTAACTTGTTTACGATTCAAAAGAGTGACACCATTTCTTAACATCAGAAGAACATGATTGGATTTATCTACAAATGAACTGAATACTACTCAACATGCATTTAATGAAATGATATGAACTTCACTTTTTACAATGGTAGGTAATGGAACATATATATTCGAAGGGCAGAGTTGTAGTTACTTTCCATCTTCTATATTAAATGATACTCCTTGAAAACATATCATCACGTTCGTGATGGCTAATGCAATGAAAATAACCTCGAATTACTAATACTTCTGTTCTCCTCAATTGGCCACTTTTATAAGATTTCCTTGAAGCTTTATGTGAGAGAGCACTTACTTGCGAATGACTACTTTCTACTTTCTTGTGTATCGAATATAATTTAATGTAATTTTAATATTCACTCTGTGGTTATGAATAAAAAATACATTTTCATTGAAAGTCGAGACTGTTTCATCTCGATATTACGAATATAAACCTAACCATCGACTCTTTTCTTTGTGTTTTCAGTCTCGCAGATCTGCTATTCGTATTTCTATTTCTTAATTATTTCACTTTGAATTTTGATTTCAATTAAACTTTCAGAGTTGGCTTTATTAATACTTTCTTAAACCACTTACAATTCCAAGAGAATTTCCATCTTTTAAATCAACTCATCGTATAAAAAAACGTTTCGTCTTTTATTCTAAATGATAATTTTCAGGATCGAGGATTTTTCGAAATGAATGAGTTATTTAAGCTAAAAAAATACTATGGAAAACAGTTTTGACAAAATACTTTTTTTACAACATTTTGCTTGAAAAAAGTTACTGTGATGGATTTTATGAGACTGATGAAATGCGCTGAGTTCTTCACATGTGATTGTGAATGCTATGTTAGTGGCTGCATCATACTGGCCAGCTATCTTTCGAGTAGCTGTAGTGGAGATCAAATTGCGCTGATGCTGGGTTTTGGAGGTGTGTTTTGTTCGTGAATTTTTGGTAATACATATAACTTGTGACATCAGCTGGACTTACCTCTAGGTATAATTTGTGTTTTGGTTGTGGCGTTTTTGACTGGTTCCAAGTGATGAGTTTATTTGCCTTATATTTGAGAATGTATTTTATTTCCTGGTATATTTCTCTTTGCCGCAATAACAATGTTAGCATTGCCTTTGTCTGCCCGTAGTATAGTGATGTAGAAGTCCTTTCTGAGTTCTATGAGTGATTTGAATGTGGTGATTCACTGGTGTTGAATACTCCGACTATGTCTTGACATGTTCTATATGCTACATGCTTGTTCTACAGCTAATTTTTTCAAAGGAAGTAATGGTAACCTTATCTTTGATAAGCTGAAAGGAGTATCCCAGTTTTCTGTACTGTATGTAGGCATTCACGATGCCAATGTCTCTAGAAATTGGAACTCTCGAAATATTTAATGTTTACTTCCGAAATGGCTCGCATATGGGGATTAGTAGCGAAATTATAAATTCAGGAATTTAGTCTTCCGAAAATATATTTTTCAATATTTTCTCGTCCCAGCAAAATTGCTTCCGTTATTTGGAATATTTGTTAAACTTCTTTCACTTCTTGATATGAATCGGCACAATATAGCTAAAAATGCTTCTGTTGACCTGTTGACACACCACAAATTATGGCGCAACAAATAAATAAGCACTTTCATATTCAACATGTCCATAAAAATATACAAATGCTTCCGATACCTATGAAAATACTTTGGTGGTTCTCTCCATGTTGTCTGATACTAAAATATCAACTTTTTAATTTTCAAATCAACTGTTATGTTGAAGGGTGGTTCAAGGTCAGACCTACAGAACATGGATTTCCACTGCGAATTGTCTAACGGTGCTGGGAATCGCAAGTTAAAGGCAATATTTTGTTAATACATTTCACTGGTTCAGACTGCCATTGTCTAATATGATATACATTGATTTGAAATCCCTAAAGAATCTATAAAAAATTCAAAAGACTAGCTGAAAAAAAACCAATTCTAGTAAGCAAAGAAAATTGAAATTACAATGAAATAAAATACAAGCAACAAACAAAAAAATGTGAGATGAAAATTAAAAATAATTATCAAGAAAAAAAATTAAAAGATTCCAAGCTAAGTGTTCGGGTGATAACTGGACTTATTGCTGCGAGATCTGACTATTTATAGGTCATTCGAGTGCCTTCACCTCGCCCCTCTTCACTTCATCGGTTTAGCGGAAGCTGACCGTTTGGCGGGAGTTGGTCGTGTTCCGCTTGCTTATAGGTTAGGTTGCGCAACTATATGCTATCTTGGCTTAATGCCTTTTTAGACAACATATATGTGGCTTCTTTGAATTTTCTCCTTGTGGATGATTTCAGCTTGAGATCACTTGATGTTATGTTAATGAGTCCAAACATGCTCTGCTATTCGTGATTTGCTAGTTCCTTCTCGCTGTGTGTGTGTCTTGTGCTCGGCAATGCGTACTTTCAATGGTCTCTTAATTTCACCAATCGTAGTCCGCGTTTAGTGACCTGGTTTCCAAGAGGCTGTGTTTCCAGATCTGAAGCAGGTTCAGACGTTATACTTGGACCCAACTCTTCTTAACCTTACCGACAATCCTCTGATGTAGGGAAGTACAAGTACTGATTGTGGCGGCTTCTCTCCCTTTGAGGCTCTTGCTGTCTTCTAGCTAACGCCTGTTCCACCTTCACTTTGGAGTAACCATTCCGTTGAAGGTCATTTTTGATGATGACCAGTTTCTTTTCGAGACCTTCCTTTGTATTACGGAGCCCGAAAGCGCGGTCTACTAGAGTCTTGATGATTCCTCTTTTGGTGGTGGGATTCTTGGTTCACATACAAACCATCATCAAAAATAATCTTAAACAGAATGGTTACTCCACAGTGATGGTTTTGATTCCCAAAAGTTGAACAGGATAAAAGCACGGCAACCGGAAACCCATTGCTTTACCCTTATAGCTAATCTGAGTATAAAAAAATTTGAATTGGAAGCGACAGATGAGTTAGATTACTCTCTTTCAACTTGAAAACGATATGCAGATGATATATTTGTGATTTTTGATGAAATCAAAGTTAGGGAACTTTGTTTCAACTCTCTACAACAGAACCCCAAATATTAAGTTTACATATGAAATTGAAAATAATGGAGAGTTAACATTATCCAATGTCTTTGTGATTAGAAGTAATCAGAATTTGATATCTACAGAAAGAATACCAGGACTTTCAGATATATTCCTCAAAGATCACACCATTACACACAAGATAAAATAGCAGGTAATAACTTTTTGTCAGTAAGCTTGTTACATTCACCTTGAATGAAGAAAGGCACGGCATTGAGAAAAGAGTTATTAGTGACATAGCTGAAAGGAAAGGACATTTTTTAATTATCTAGATAAGTTTATTGCAAAACGTGAATTCAGGAACAATTTGTGACTTTTCAAAATTATGGAATCAAAGTTTATTGTTCTTCTGTATGAAGCAAATACACGCATTAAATCGTATTTTCAAAAGTTGAATGTGAAAGTAGCCTTTATAACGACACTCGACAAATGTTAGGTAATCCTAAAGACAAGATGTTGGAAAATAAAAAGTCGGGAATATATGATATAAACTGTGAGGATTGTTACAAACAATACGTCGGTAAACTAAGGGAACTTTTAAAACTTATTTCAAAGAACATGTAGCATATATTCGATTTCAAAAACGCTCAACACGTTTCGAAAAATGGCCATAGAATAAATGAAAACTATTATTGTTGAGATCGGGACATGACACTCGATTTTTGGCATGAGAACTATCAACAGTGTCATTACAAACAGACCATTTCATGAATTGCTCCGTTACAATTGCAGGAACACCCACAAAAATATCTCCCACAAATTTATTTCTGAAATCATTGATGTGCATCATACTTAATAGAATTTCTTGTAAATTTTGATCGAAAATCATTGTTGCATTCGAAAAATGATAGTTTAGACTGTTAAATATAAAAAGAGAGTTTTAAATTTGGGAATTAGTTTTCATCACTTCCTGATGACGCCAACATGATCTGTGGACCGCGCGTCGGGAAGAGTAATACATTTCAGGTGATTGAAAAAGTGCAGCTGAATCAGCTATAAAATTTTTCTATATTTAGTTCATAATTTTCTAGATCATCAAAAACCATTCCAAACATTTTTGTCAAATAATAATCACCCTAAGACGATTGTGGATACTAACAATCGAAACATCGTGAAGTAACTTGGCTTCAAATCTTTTAATTATTACTTCTTTTTGATTGCTCGATTTTTTGTTTGTATTTTATTTTATTGTAGTTTCAGGGTTTTTGCTTAATATAATTGTTATTTTCAGCTATTCATTTCAATTTTCAATTTTATTGGTTCTTTCAGGGATTTTGTATCATATTAGACAATGGAGGTCCGAACTAATGGTATTAAGTATCCTTCATGTTTTCAGCACCAAATGTCGCAACTCTCCCAATACTTTATATTTATAATTGAATGATAATTAATAATATTTTTCAGTTTCAATCATTCGCTGTCGAAGATACACTTTTTCTAAATCAGAATGAATATTCTGTCTCTTAATGCAAGGTAGCATCCGGAGTTGAATTTTCCATATTCAAGATAGGCTAATTTGAATAGGGTGTTTCTAAGTACGGCGCGAAACTTCAGAAGGTGATTCGTTGGGTTGTTTTGTAAAAAAAGTTCTCATGAACATATGTTTGAAGTTGTTTCATTTGTTAGATACAGGGCATTGAAGTTTGAAAAAAATTGTATTAATAAAATATAAATATCCCCACACCGATTTGGGTAAAACTATTTGAAGTAATAATAATCAGACTGAAATTTAGGTCCAATGGGCATCACAGCCAACAACATTGGAAGAAAGTGCGCCACTGACTTGTTGATGTAGTTTTTCATTTATTTAAAATAATCAATGGAAAATGCAACCTTAATTGATAGTGTTTTCTTCATAATTAGCATCGTTTCTAAGAAAAAAAAAATTGAAGCCACTTTGCATATCATGAACACCTGCTTAAGAGACCAGCTGTCAGTGATAGTGTTATCATATCAGTGAAAGTCAGATTTGTCAATTAGCAGTGAGTCCGTCACGAATAATTTTACTAACGCTGAAATGGCTGATATGGACTTTATTTATGGATTAGCAAATTGAAATTCGGAAGAAGCATGGAGAATTTACCAGGGCAGATATGTTATGTAATTCCATGCGAGATTATGTGAAACTGGGAGTTTTAACAAAAATGCAGGTGGTGGAAGACCACAAAATGTGATAACGTCTGAACTAAACGAAGCTATATTATACCTACGAATAGTACCAGGAAGATTGCACTGGAGATGGAAATCAACCCAAAAACCGTATGGATAGTTCTGAAAAGAAACCCATCATACTCTACTGCCTCGGGATTTTCACCCAAAAATAATGTTTTCGGGTGGTTGAATCATAAAATAACACACAATCATAATTTTTAACAAATATTTCATTTACGGACAAAGCAAATTTTTCACAATATGCTATTATGAACTTCCACAATTACCATTTTTGGGCACCTGACGTCATTCCAGAAAGTCATCAGCAACAGTTTTTGATGAATGTTTGAGTAAAAATGATTGGTGACTACCTGTTCGGCCCATTTTTTCTATCAGCAAGATCAACAAGTGAATGCTACACTGACTTTTGCGGTATCATTTACACATTTTGTTAAAAAAAGTGCTGCTACTTGCAAAAGGCAACATGTGATTTATGCACGACGCTCTAGCGCAGTTCAGTGTTCTTGCTCGTCAGCATTGGACGTGCAGAACCTCAAAATTGGCCGTGATATGAATCCTCTATATTTTTACCAATGTATCATCTGAAGGCTCTCGTTCATAAAACTCCTGTACTAGATGTGAATGACTTGGGGAATCGAATAATTGACAATTTCAATGTTATAAGGAATATTTCAGGTAGTTTTGAACGTGTCAGGCAATCGATATTAAATCAATTGCAGTTGTATATTGTATCAGAAGGTCGACAATTTACTTATTTACTTTAATGTCGAAATTGTTCATCATTTACTTTTGGTTTTTATTTTATGTTGTTCATGGATAGTTTTTGAAAGCGACATTTTTTCTCGAAAACGAAGGTAGACATGAAGAAAACACAAGC
>WOGJ01206428.1:0-16245 GCA_015342185.1 Leptinotarsa juncta | reverse complement strand
AGATTAGGATTAGGGTGTTAATTTTTGTAATATTCATTGTTGCATTTTCCTAGTTATGGAAATGGCGTTTTCATTTAGGGTCATGACCTTTTGATTTTGCATGCTAGTAGTTAGATTAAAGTTAAACCAACAAAGTAAGCCAACACTATTGTTTTTATTTGAATTACCAATCACCTACGAACCTTTAAATTAATAAATTTTGTACCCTGAGATTAAGAGGCTTGGTGTAAACTTAAGTCAAATATTTCATCTTAAGTGGAGAGTGTGGAATAAAGTAGAGAATCCCAGTTATCCGGATCAATTGGAACTGACATTGGTTCGGATAATTGAATTTGGCCAATAGGAAAGGCGTATTTAAAAGACGAAAACCCCCGAAAAGGTGGAAGTGACTTAAAAAAATGACTTATTGAAATCAGAATTGAAATCAAACTTGGACAAGACTTACTACAAATAATTACAGAAAGCAAGGACTTGGCTTTGTTGCTAGATGCTGATCTGAAATTTCACAAACATATAATAAATTCACTTTGTCGTAGCTCGTACAGTATCTTACGTCAACTCTATCAAAGTAGATATATTATGACTTCCTAATTGAAGTTGAAACTTTGCCAAATCCTCATATTGTCTAGATCAGCACATTGCGATATAATCTACTGGTGAGAAAATTATCGAAGTGCTTCGACCCTCAATTTGTTTAATTTTCGGACGCTGATTTTTGAAACGTGCAGACCAGTGCCGGCTGCTACTGACGCAATTTTTGGTACATTTCGTTGATTTTACCACAATAGGACTCCGTTGTGATGGTTTGACCCGGTTCTAGTGAATCACACAAGCCGCTGACCACCATACAGTAACCATTGTCTTTTTTTTGGTGGGTTTTCGTCTTTGGGAAGTGCCTAGTTGGCTCATCGGTGTCCAACCACTGTCCTGAACGTCTCCTGTTGTCATGGAGGATCATCACACGTAACGATAAGGATCGTTTTTGCTGGGCAAAGGCAAAGGAAAACAGAACTCGAAACGTGACACTTCAAGCTTATTGATTTTTCCAATACGTCTTAAACCAAGGGTGCTCAACCACGGTCCACGCTGTGGCCCACGAAATAATTTTGAATGGCCCGCACAAGTAAGTTTTTAAATACGCACTAAATTAAAAAAGCAGTTGGAACTCGTTGAACTTCAAAATTACGATACGTTAAAAAACCTTTTTGCCAACAAATTGTCTTCGAAAGCACAAAATACTTCAGAAGATTTTGCAGATTTCTGGAAATTGGTACCAAAAGCAGAATTTCCAGCAATAACTGTAAGTTAGTTTTGGATCAACATATGTGTGTGAAAAGGTATTTTCAGGCCTTAATTATGTAAAAAATAAATACCATTCCCACCTGAGCAACATGTTTGTGACTTGTTACTATCAGCATCGGATTTGTCGCCTAATATAAGTAAATTATTAAAAGGCAAACAATGGTAGAAATCACATTGATTGTAACGACTTACCCTAGATTTAGATTTGAGATCTTTTTTTTTTCTTTATTTATTTACCTGCAAAATTTTAGCATAAGATACTCTTTGTTTGTTCATAATATTACCTAATAAACAAAAAATTTAATTTTATTTCTTAATATTGGGTTTTCATTACGCATGTCTTGAGAGTAACTGAAATAGGAATTGTCAGTGGCCCGTTATAAAGTCTGAATCCACCGTTTAGCCCGACTGTTAAAAAGGTTGAGCAGCCTTTTTTTAAACCATCAAAAACCTCATGGGAGCTGATGCCCAGTTCTTCCGTCATCCCACGCACCGTTTGTGATGGATCAGTCTCCAGCAGGGTCTCCAAATCCTCGTCCTGGAAAACTGTAACTTAGGATTAAGTTTAGTTCTATTTATGTATGTTCCGTGTTCCATGAAACAACCCAGTGAACAATGTGGTTGGCACGGTGAACTTCGAGCTGTGAAGATCGAATCAGGTGTGCAATTTCATTTTCTATTTCCTTTGTATTTATTTCCTTATTCCAATGGATTATTTGAGCTTTAATACTTTGATTTATCGTTGGGAAGTATATATAACTGCGAATTAAATAATTAGTTGTAGTTTTTCTACCTCTTTTTTTATCAAAAAAAAAAAGAGATTAAAGAAATTGATAAAATTTAAAAGTCTTTTCATAGTGTTACTGAACAAATAAGTGTGACAGCTAGCAAAGCCACACCACTATACTTATTAAAAATGATGATTCAATAGCGACTAGTTCTGAATCAGTTATTTCATCAAAATTGACGGTTGACGGACAAGATATATGACAGATACATCGTGAAAATATAATTGCTTTGGCAGCTAACACGTAAATTACCAAAATATTCCTATATTTATCGGCACCGTTATCGTATCTTATGGTAGATCCTCACTATGTCTGAAAGAGCTCTGAAGGGACTTTTTCCAAGTCAACCGAATTGGCTCTGAAGCATCTATCTGTGATTGCCATTTTTAATTTTTCTATTGTTTAAACTCAATCATTAACGAAAGATTTGTTTTATATGTTAGTTTTTGAGACCATGAGATGCTCATCATTTCATTTTATGTTCATTTTAATGAAATGTTTAAAGGTACTGAAAATTTGTAGTAATGTTTGATTTCCTCAGTCTTTACCTTGAACATTTGAATAAACATTTGTTTTGATTTTTAGTTTTGAAATTTTTTATTATTATCATTTCATTTGAATCTTCTAGTTGTATTATTGGTATATAAATAGTATGTAGTTTGTTAAATAATAGTAAAAATGGATTTTTTCACAAAAATAGATTATTTCTTTCTTCTGAAATCAATTTCTGACAAATCGATCAATATTGAAAAAAAATCGATTTTTAAATGATAGATTCTTTTTTTTACCTCAATGAATTATAACTGGTGTTTAACCGATTCAGTTTTGTTTTATCAAAAACTCTCGACGCGAAAAATGAGTTTGACCCAACTTTGTACACATGATAATAGATGGCGCAAGAATCGAAATCTGTCGTGTGTATTTTCCTTAGATCTTTAATTTATGGACCATAATTCAACAGTAGCTCTTATTATTTTGAAAACTGATGAACGTTTTACCCAGTAAATGAATTTCATATCATAATTATGAATACTAACCTAAAACAAAGATATTTCACAGTAAATGAATTTTATATCGTAATTATAAATCTTAACCTCAAACTAATTAAATCGACAGATTTCAGAGTTGAAAGATGAAATGTAATATAATATTTTTCCACAGAATAATTATTGAAACTGACAAATTTTATGAAATTTAGCCCAAAATTGCAACAAAGGGGATTACTTTCTAGCAAATTTTAAATATAAAAGCAATTCTTCATTCAAACGTAATTTTATAGTAGTTTCTTTACGTTTTTATTCAAAATACATGTTTGTTTCAAATATTGCTAATCGTTGAGTAAGTGTCATCAATGTGAGAAGAACAAAAATACATCTAAGAACAAAATAGATTGATGTATTCGTAGGTTGGTGTGGCGTTGAGGACCAATCACGGCTTACCAGTACTCCGTGTGGAACGAAATCCTAGATATGAACACTTTTCATCTTTCCGGTAATGGTTACCATTACTGGATTTTCCTGCCATTTCATTCGTTGATACGGCAGGATAATGCCTATGCTGGCGTCAGCGATGTTCGCTTGCAATTTATTATACTAAGTAGAAATGAACTTTTTTTCTACCAGATTCAGATATAAGGTACTAGATAACTACATTTTTAGGTTGTAGCGTCGCCAGTAAGCCAATGATGTCATATCAAAATAGATCTCAAGCGGGTAATTCAAATTATCTAATTTTGAATGTAAAACTCAATCTTTCAAAATTTATTTGGAAAGTTCGTTAAAAATAAAATAAACAAATAGATTCTTAGATGGAGGCTCTTCCGATATATCAATATCACTGTTGCTGATTCCTCCATACTCCTCATAATTTTCCTTATCACTGTTGTGAGTTTTCTCGTCCTAATAATCTACCGTATCCGTACTCTGATTATCACTATTTGCATCCTCATTCGAGATTTTATTAGTTTTATCTGTAGTAACAATATCTGCAGCTTGGGACTCTTGAGAAAGGCTAGCTTTTGAAATTTTGGTAATATATCTGCGAAAAATATATTGGTTAGGAAAAGTCGCCTGAATGCTAAATTTTACAAAATACCTACTTTACCATCTCTCTTTGGAATAAAAATGAACAACTCTGTTTCTGATCCAAACATTCAAATTTCCAAAAATTTCCGTTAAAATCGATTCTTATTATATTCTCATAATATGCCATTTTCAGTGTTCATCTTCTTCAATATTTATGTGAAGTAAAGTAAGTTTACTGACTTACAATCGAAATAAGTCATAAATATCGAACAATACAAACATTTTGAATATTAGACAACACAAACATTTTAAAAATTATCTAGAATATCCTTCAGTTTAAACTTAAGTTTATTCATTGTGAACCAGCTTCCTGCCATATCATTCTCTTCATTAGAGAGTTCATCGTTGTGACTATCCAAGAGGATAAACGTGGTGATGTCAGGAAACAAAACAGATTTATGAGGCTGCGTGAAGTTAGAAATATCATTTATATATAATAAAGAGCAGTGGCTCCAGTACTGATCCTTGGGACATCCCATGTTTTACAAGTTCATATTGAGACACTAGCGGACAGTCAATGAACGAGCAAATTTAGGAGTTTAAAATTGATACAAAATTATTAAGTATGAAGAAATAAATGGTGAAAATAGAAATGCAAATTTCTCAATGGTATTAGTAAATGACAAAATAAATGGGAATTGATAAGTAAGAGTGCTCTCTTCAGTACACTGTGATATATATGTGAGCTGTCAGTTGCGCTTTATTATAACACGTCACTATTATCACTGATGTTTTGCCTCTTTCATTATTATTATTTTTATTGATGAAATATAATTTTTACCACTCATTATTCTATTCCCGATAAAGACAAATACAAAAATCATAAAATTGGGTCCAGCCGTTCTCGAGTTCTTCCATTATTATAATTATTTTTATTGATGAAATCTCATTTTTCAATACTTATTTTCCTATTCCTTATGAAGACCAATCCAAAAAGACAAAAAAACATGAACATTGGTCCAGTTGTTCTTTAGTTCTTTTATTATTATTATTATTTTAATGATGAAATATCATATTTGGTCCAGACGAAGTATGCGCTGATCAGGCCCTATTCCCTGAATCCCCGCATTCGAAAGGTCGCGCCAGCATTATCAACCAACGACCACTCCCCACACCGTGAGGTAAGTGATCATTGGGTCCGAGAATAAATTTGCCCTTAGCAAGGGTAGTGAACCAAGAATGACAGCCTTCTGCATCTGTCCGGCTTAAAATCATACTTAGTGGCAGGCACTAAGTATGATTTTAAGATTCGAGAGTATTATTATTGCCGATAAAATATCATATTTCAACACTTACTGCCTTTTTTATTATTATTATCGATGAAATATTATATTTCAATACTTATTCTATTATAATATGAAATATTTTTAGTTTCAATTCGAAATTTCTGGAATGGAGTCGAAATAAAGTTGAAAATTCGAATTTATAAACAAATCACTGAAATTATCAATCAACGGTTGATTTAAAAAACTTGCTTCAATATTCAGAGAAAATTATTTTTATTGATAGCAGATGCGATAGCAATTTGTATTTCACTTCTCATTATGAACGGAACTTCAAATATTTTCGTTACTAATACTATCTGCAGAAACTTTCAAATTCGGAATTTCCAAGAAACAATAAATGAAAATATGTGACCAGTCTGCGCGTTCTTACTATCATTTCCACCAAAGGTTATTCGCTCTCTCTTAGGAATCGACAAATCTCCGCTTTTGCAGATAAGAACGGTCCGCCCCTTGACAAACTAATCCGGAATCGGCTGCTCTCCGTCAATCATTATCATCATTATTATTATTATTATCCTATTCACGAAGAAGAAAAATCCAAAAATGATAAAAATTGTTCTAGTCGTTATTGAGTTTTTTTATTATTATCAATGAAATATTAGATTTCAATACTTATTCTATTCCCATATGAAATAGTTTTAGTTTCAATTCGAATTTTCTAGAATGGAGTCCAAATAAAGTTGAAATTTCGAATTCATAAACAAATCACTGAAATTCAGACAAAATTTTATGGACAGCAGATGCGATAGCATTTTGTATTTCACTCCTCATTATGAACGGAACTTACATTTTTTCGTTACTGATACTATCTGCAGAAACTTTCAAAGTAGGAATTTCCAAGAAACAATAAATGAAAATATGTGATCATTCTGCGCGTCCTTACTAGATGTGTTTTGTTGGCTTCAATCATATTCCAAATCTATCATTTCCGCCAAAAGTCATTCGATCTCTCTATTAGATCTAAATCCATCGAGCATAGATTACGAATAATTTTTGGAGAAAATTACTGAATCTGAGTGCCTATAAAACACAACTTTTCCTCGAGTTGTTTTGATCGGGCAGAAAGTGACAGATCTGGAATAAAACACACCTAAGGAACTTTGTAATGAATTTAGAACCTTTTTTTCTTCTATTCGACTTTGACACTGATTTATTATTCAAAATAATTTTCTTTTATTAACTGAATAATTTTCAACAATGTACATAAAATATCTATATGAATAATGAAACATGTAGAAAACAACATATTTAAGATTATCCATCCAGGGGTGCTTCTTATCCGAGATAGCAATTTTTGTCTGTGCTACCCACAGCTAAACAAGAAAAGAAGAAGTAGATTAAATAGAATGACATTACTTCTCTTCACCTTAAACGTACTTAACTGTCTGAATCTGTGCTTAGACAACAAAAGGGAGCATTTCACAAAGTAGCGACATAATTGAATTCGTCGTTGAAAACAAATCCTCTTTGTTCAAAGATGACTACTGATGATTATGGAAGAATTATTAAGAGAGAGCTTGAATCTGTTGAGGATGAAGAGGTTTTTGAAACAAATGTGAAATAAGTGAAACTGAAATGGTCAGTGAATCTGGAAAATATGATATGTTTGGTAGTGAAATGGTTACCCATAATTTCGAAGAAAAATATGTAGATCAGATTAAATATGAAAGTGTCATTGATGTTTACCTTGAACCCAAATCAGAAAAATATATAGAAGAAATAAGTGAAGGCTCTCATAATAAGTTCCTTGATGTACAGGGTGAAGATATGACTCATGATTCAAAACACGCCACAGGTGCTGTAGTTTGATGATAGTTTTTTGCATTCAGAAATTTTGTAGAAATTCATGTTGAATATAGGTACTGAGAATATAGAAGTAGTAGCATATAGCAAATTGAGTTTACTTGAGAATCACTCAAATGAAATGAACAAAAACACTTTTCTCTAAATACCACAGGAAAATTTGTATTTGTTTTTTCGGGTTTGATCCCATTATCAAGTATAAAAATCTTGATAATGGGATCAAACCAGAAACCGGTCATATAAATAAAAATTTTCCAGTGGTATTTAGACAAAAGTGTTTTTATTCATTTCATTTAAGTGATCATGAATTACCACAAAATAAACAAGTCATCAAACACACATAGGTATTATTTGAGAATCTTTAAAAACTGAAACCGGTTGTAACAAAGTAAAAACTTAGTAGAAATCAGACAAAAGTTATCTTCTTTATCCTATATTCAATTTATATTTATTATTTAATATGATCAGATGTGAATTTTATTGCTGAGTTTTTGTTGCTATGATATTCACACTGGAATGAACATTCCTGTAACTTTCATGCTGTTTGATTCCTCTATATAAAAATCATTGATCGAATGTATGTAGCCTGCAAAATTGAACATTCACCTTATTTTTTTCATAGACCTCGTATTCTCTATGTTATTTATACTTCATGTATTGAAACTATTATCTACAAAGGTATCTTCCTCTTATCTGCATTCCTGTGAGGAGGGTACAATTGTTGATCCGTCTCGGTGAGCCCAGTTCTGAAATTGATGTATATGGTACATCAAGTTATATATAAAAGGTTCTAACTTAGTTGAAGATTCAGTTTCAATCATCTCCTGGTGATGCTAACTTATTTAGCGAAACATACAGCGAGAGAGAGTGTGAAAAAGCTTTCATTAGATTAATTTTATGCTATTTTATGACATTCCAATTCTACCTATCAATCAAAATAGTGACATGATAATTTATTACAAAAAATCTCATATAATTCATTTCCCTAGAAATTTATTAGGATATATTTATAATCAAATTTTGAATGTTTCATTCATGTAACCTCAAGAAAGAAAAAATATGAATGAATATACTTTGATATATTATTAATCCGTTTGATTGGTTTGGATTAGAATAGTTTGTTTAATTATAAATTGGAATCTTCATGACCAGTAAATAGTTTGTGTATAAATATACATTTCTTCATTTCATGAAAAGTTAAAATTTTATGGTTTATATAAATTTATGGTTGGTTCCAGACACATTACAGAACATTCAATAACTTGGTTTCACGAACTATTTAGTGGTTGTAAATTATTTGGATAGTAGAATCCCGAAAGGTTACTCCTTTTTGGGGGGTTGAATAAACGATAAATAAGTGAAAAAGTAATATTTTTTCAAGCAAACAATTTTGTATAAAATATCTATTTTATTAGTAATTTTTTTCACAGATTCTGGGAACGTTTTTGTTGAAACAGAGAACAGAACAGTCATCGAGAAGAAAGAAGGGAGCTTCAATGAAAATAATTCGTCAGCGTTATGTCAAAAGGAGTTTGGCATTGCAAAAGATCATATTGTGAAACCGTATCAGTGCAAAATCTGCTCGAAATCATTTATTTGGAAATGTCATTTTAAAAAACATGAAAAAACTCATTCAGGGCAGAAATCATTCCAATGTAAAATATGTCTTAAGTCATTTGTTGAAAGGGGTAATTTGAAAGCCCACGAAAGAATTCATACTGGTGAAAAGCCATTTCAGTGCAAAATATGCTCGAAATCATTAATTTGGAAATGTCATTTTAAAAAACATGGAAAAAACAATAAACATTGTTTTAAGTTTGAAAATGTCCATATAGGACGAAACTGTAGTAACGTTAGTTACAAATAAAAGTGGTAAAAAACAGAAATTTTCATTTTTCTTTTCATCGTTAATATAAGTATTTAAAAAACAAATTTCTGTTTGAATAAACATCAAGTTTGGGAACTCCATCCTAAGTCAAATATTTCATCTTACGTGGAGAGTATGGAATACAGTAGATAACCCCAGTTATCCGGATCAATTGGACCTGATGTTGGTTCGGATAATTGAATTTGGCTAATAGAAAAGGCGTATTTGAAAGACAAAAACCCCCGAAAAGGTTTGAGTGACTAAAAAAATGACTTATTGAAATCATACTTGGACAAGACTTACTACAAATACTTACAGAAAGCAAGAACTTGGGTTTGTGGGTAGATGTTGATCTGAAATTTGACAAACATAATAAATTCACTTTGTCGTAGCTCGTACAGTATCTTACGTCAACTCTATCAAAGTAGAGATATTATGACTTCCTAATTGAAGTTGAAACTTTGCCAAATCCTCATATTGCCTAGATTAGCATATTGCGATATATTCTACTGGTGAGAAAATTATCGCAGTGCTTCGACGCTCAATTCTTTTAATTTTCGGATGCTGATTTTTGAAACGTGCAGACCAGTGCCGGCTGCTACTGACGCGATTTTAGGTACATTTCGTAGATTTTCCCACAATAGGACTCTGCTGTGATGGTTTGGCCCGCTTCTAGTGAGTCACACAAGCCGCTGACCACCATATAGTAACCATGGTCTTTTTTTTGCTGGGTTTTCGCCTTTGGGAAGTGTCTGGGTGATTCATCGGTGTCCAACCACTGCTCTGAACGTCTCCTGTTGTCATGGAGAATCATCACACGTGACAATAAGGATCGTTTTTGTTGCGCAAAGGCAAAGGAAAACAGACCTGGAAACGTGACACTCCAAGCTTTTTGACCTTTCCAATACGTTTTAAACCATCAAAAACCGCATGGAAGCTGACGCCCAGTTCTTCCGCCAAGCCACGCACCGTTTGTGATGGATCAGTCTCCAGCAGGGTCTCCAAATCCTCGTCCTGGATAACTGTATCTACCATTTCGGAGCTCATCTTCGAGGCTAGTATTTGTCGAACGAAATTTCGTAAACCAGCATCGAACAGTGCATTTATTAACACTATCATTGCCAAATGCCCGCTTTGGTTCGATTCAAATTCCTAGAGAAAAAAATGGCTGAAAGTCGGTCAACGACATCATTTAGTAATAGGCTGAAAAAAGTCGAAAAATAAAAATTTGGAAAAAATAAACAGCATTTTTGTGTTCAAAATTGGCTTTATTCATCAACGTAATCTCCATTAATAGTCACGCAATAATTCCAGCCCCGCTCTAACATTTCAAAACCACTTTTGAAGAACGATTCTTCTTTTGCCTCAAAATAGGCCTCATTTTCAGCAATGACCTCTCCATTCGAGCGAAATTTTTTACCGGTGAGCATTTTTCGAGGTCTCGTAACAGCCAGTAGTCCCCAGGAGCCAAATCTGGCGAATACGATGGATGTGGGAGGAATTCAAAGTTAAATTCATGTAGTTTTACCATTGTTTTGATTGAATTCTGTCACGATGCATTGTCTTAACAGGTTGACTGTCGACTATATTATTGAGGTACTCTCGGACGCCGAATGAAATCTGATCTTTATAAGTTAGGCACACACAACACTCCGATCGGAGTGGGTGGCATCGCCGATTGATGCCCGTATACCCCGATCGGAGTAGTTGGCATTCAATCTGTTAATGAAACATTTTTTTCTTTGTCATATGCGGTCGTTTCTTTGCAATTTCGGCCTTCAAATGATCTAATAACGCAATATGATAAACAACGAAAAGAAAAATTATCAAATTACAAAACTCTGTCAAATTATGATAATTATCTGGAGTACAAAAATATTGAGGCTAAGACTAAGTTATTATTTAAAAAAAGTCATTAGATTGCTGGGTCACATTCATTAATAGGTGGAATAAAAACACTAGTCCCACTAAAATATGGCAATTCATGAAAAAAATATCAAACAAAAATTATCAGATAGGTAGGACAACATTGCATCCGGAATTGATCGATAAACTTTTGGATAATCTTACCCCAAGTTTTGCTATAAACACTCCTGTCAGAATAAATAAGCGAAATGGCAATTCCGCACATGAGGAATTTTATGAAAACTTCACAATAGAAGAATTAGAGAATGTCATTAAATTAACTAATAGTTCATCGACAGTGTCACTTACAGGATGATTGGTTTACTCCCTCTGAATGAAAAAATTAATGACTGATGGTTGAAAGATGAATTTTCAAACAATTTACAAAAAATTATTATAACATTTATTGCAACACCAGGGAAGGATAATAATCTACCCTCCTCATATAGATCTATTGCCCTCATGTCATGCCTAACAAAGGTTTTTGAGAGGATGTTGAAATTAAGATTGGAATTACATGTGGAAAAAAAATCTATTTCCAGTTACTCAGTTCGGTTTTCGAAGAGGTTTGGACTCAATTGATGCCGTAGCACATATAGTTACTGATATCCACCACAAGTTTTCTGATAATACGATATTAGCCTGCTTTTTTTTGCACCTGAAAGGGGCATATGATTCTGTGGACTTGAATATTCTCGAGATGAAATTGAATCACTTTGGTATCGATATAGAGGCTGCCTGCCGGATTACCGAACTATATCGTGAGAGACAAGTTTTTGTAAGAGATTCTCATAACTTGCATGGACCTAGATTTGTTTCTCAAGGATTACCACAGGGATCAGTGATGAGCCTCATTTTATTCAACGTGTATACAGCTGAATTGCACAACATGTTTGATAATTTAATCAAAGTCATACAGTATGCAGATGATTTCTGTGTATACACTGTTCGTAAGTCGTACGGTGAATGTGTATCGGACCTAGAATGCATAATGTACTGCTTAAAGAATTGGTTAACACAACATGGTTTTACACTTTCCGCCGAAAAATCATGCAACACATTTTTCTTAAGACTTCGCCTCTCTACTCCAAATTCGATAAGATTAAGTGGTATCAATATACCAGTGAAGCACGAGCATAAGTATCTAGGTATGGTTTTGGACAGAAAACTTACGTACTTGGACGTCTCATATTAAGCATGTGCAAAAAAATGTGAAAAAAGCATGAACATGTTAAGATGTGTAGCAAACACTAAGCAAGGTGCAGATTCAAAAATAGCATTAATGTTTTATAGGGCCTATATACGCTCTATCGTCGACTATGGATGTGTGTTGTATGGTTCATCATCTTCCACGAATTTAACCTCTATAGATAGAATTCAATATAGAGCAATTAGAATATGTATAGGAGCAATTGGATCTTCTCCATGTCCTGCAATTCTGGCGGAGGCACAAGAGCCACCTCTATATATAAAAAGACAATTCTTGGCATGCAAGATGTTAGTGAAAAAAATGAGGTTCTCATCAGATGGCTTCACAGACAAAATCTGTAGTCTATCTATAGAGAATTTAACAAATAACTACTGGAGAATACAAAATAGTCCATGTCTTGCAGAGGCCTTTATAGAGATGAAGTCTATCGGAGCCTTGCCAGCAATCGATAGGTTTCCTGTTTATCATCCTAACTTACAAAAAATAGTGCTTAAGCCCATTGTCTTAATTCCCCAATATTTGGTAACTCCTAGCGTAAATAATAACCTCATCAAAATGTAGAAATTATATACACTGATGGCTCCAAAACTGAGTTAGGTACTGGATGTGCTTTTTACGTTTCATCCACCAAAATGGCTCACAAAGTTCGAATATCTAATGATGCATCCATGTATACAGCTGAGAATTACGCGATAGAGAGGGCATTACAGTGGATAACGATCAACAGGGTGAGCGAATCAATTATCTTGTCAGATTCCAAATCGGCACTAGATTCTATCAGTCATCCAATCATGAAAAAATATGATAATGTATTGCTTTGCAACATCAGAAGACACATACATACTATCATTTCTTCTTCAGGCAGAGTTAGATTCGTTTGGGTAAAAGGTCATGCGCGAATAATGAGCAATGAGTTGGTCGATCTCGCAGCTAAAGAAGCTACTCACTTGAGTGAAAAAGAGAATATATATACCTCTCTAGATTTAATAGCTGACTTAAAAAAATTCAAAAGGACAAATGGCGAGATAATTGGCATAACTATACTATCAAATCTAATAATCCTTATACCCTGATTCACCCCATTCTTCCCATGACAATTCCACATATTGAATTATATACAGTACCAAGGTTTTATGCCGTCACAATAATACGGCTCAAACCCAATCACGGAAGTTTTCCCGCACATTTATTTAGAATAGGTGCACACAACACTAGGTTATGTACATGTGATGACAACTCTGTAGCGGATTTGAACCAATTATTTTTTGCATGTAAAAACCATGTTCAAGGAACACAAAACCTATTGTCCACACTTACATTCCTCAATATCCAACTCCCTGTAAACATTACAAGCCTTCTAACAATGGAAAACAAGTTGATCTGTGATGCACTGATTAGGTTTGTGATAAAAAGTAAAATAATTATATGACTGACTACCTATATCCAACACTCTGTGGCAAAAGGATAATTCCAATGCCAATCTTCCCACACACACACAATCAAAATTAACTATAGGTAGGACACTGGCCAGCAACGGGTTTATCGTAATTCAATAGTAATTTAGTTGGGAGAGTCTATACCTGTGTGATCGCTCGCCATCACGTTTGGCGCTTGATATAAAAGAGGTAGTAGTATATTTTTCATGGCGTTTTCGGTAAGTGTTCTTGATATTTAATATAAAAAATTATATCAAGGTTTAGCAGACATTACAGATTCTGAAGATATTCTCCTATTTTTTTATTGTTCAATTTCATACTTATTGAATCGGCCAACTCCATAGCAAGCCATGATGAGGGAAATGAAACAACACTGGTCAATGTTTTCAAAATAAGGCAAGTTTCAAAAAGATATTTAATAGTTATTTTACAGTTTAATTCGTTTGTTATTCATAATAATTGAGTAACAAAGATAGTGAGAAATGATGAGTAATCAAATGTTTGAGAGAAAATAATGAATCCCTTCTCTGAATACCTGGTTTGTTAAAAAATTAGATGAATTTTCAAATTTCTCGGGCTACTTGGTTTGTTAAAAAATTTGATGAATTTTCAAATTCCGCGGGCTACTTTGATTCGAGTAGCGATTAATTTTTGTGACTTGGTACACTCGTCTCGAACATATGTTCACGGTTTCAGATATTTAGCATTATGCATTATCAATGCATATGTATCCACCAGATCGCTGTGGATGTGTTGAATCGGACAAAATAGAAATTGATAAATAAATAAATATTTTATGAGAAAAATAAAAATTCACCTTATTTTTTGAACAGTCCTCGTATAGTGAACTTGTTTTGCCAGACGGATCAATTTAGAACCCCAAAGTTAGTGAAAATCGCAGTACCTTCAATTTGAATAAGATCAAGAAGCTACCATTTGGGCAGCTGTAGCTTGAGGATTCTTTGATAATGTAGGTCCAACATTGTAAGAATTAGTACGGCCGTTACTCCCACGAAGGATATTGCTGAATGTTTTGGTGGAGGCAACTTGTTCTCTTCCAAGGGATTGTCAGCTCTAAATAATTTGTTGAAGGCACCCGAGGGTGAGATGCGTCTGTAGGTATCAGCTACATTGTTATTTATTCAACTAACAGGATTTATTAAGATTTCGTTCTATTCATTTCTTCATGACACCCAGCGCTTTATGAATGTGCTGTATATCTATTATGTTTCATTGATATCCGCCATATTGATTTTATTCTTTCAATTGTTATACCTAACCTATAAGTTTTGGCAAACATACCATTTCCACTTATTTAGTGATGTCTATATTATTTGATAACAATGATCAATGCATTATTACATGCTGATAGAATGTCTGCTCCAAAACAAATTGCATTTATAATTGAAATAACCATCTGGGCACTCACATCCACGGTTTTGTGACGAAAAGTTCCTTTAATTTTTCAGATATGACCGTAGAGAAATCGAGTAGTTATTTTCTTTTTCAGAACTGTCGCGACCAGCAAAGAAGGTCATTCAGAAAATGTTTTATTATAAAGATTTCACTGTTAGTCAAAATAACTGGACAAAAATTCAAAGATATTTCTTTAGTTTGTTTAATTTGAAATTTAAATAACAACTCATTTATAGTTCAAGTATGTAAGTTGAGCTCCATAAATGGAAGAGAAAAAACATTACATAAAATCAACATTCAATAAATTAACATTTTTCAATACATTGAAATTACCATTTGTCGATAAAATTTATTTCATCATTTGAAAATGATAATCTTTCTGATATGTTTATAATGTTCATAATATATCATTAATATTTAATGTTCATAAGGAGTAAGACACTTGAAAACACCCATACATAATCTTGGTCGCTGAAACATTTTATATAAATATTCATTCTCTACCTTGAATATATAGATTATGGAAAACACGGTTTCAATGAAATTCAGGAAATTTGAAAACAACATCTCTCCCCCAATTTCAGCTGTTGCTGCTCGTCTGATCTATTACGAAATCGTTATATTCAAAGGATTGGACTCCGGCCAACTCTTGTAGTTAAAATAGACACTATTAAATAGAATACAACAATAAAAAGAATAAAAGAGACCTTCATTTCTAAATTATTGCGTAGGCTATTTACATTTTTGGATCACTTGTCATTACAGAACAAATTGGTGTTTTCAATTCCAATATATTCAGTAGAAATAGAAATGATTATATATGTATGTAGGAACACACATTCGTAAACAATATGAAGTAAATATTTTGATAGATATGGCTATTACCAGTATCAAATAACAAAATGAAAACTATTGAACGAAAGTCTTTATTTTTTCATGGAGTGATATGATTTTCAATAGCATCACAACACAACGCATGCGTTTTGAAACTTCAAAATGGTTACCAGCTTACCTGTCTTGAGGAAGAATTAGCTTAATGTCAAAAATATTAAAATAATTTTATTTCTGACCGGGATATTATAAGCTTATATCGTCATAGTTACGCTATCAATAAAGAGGGTCATAACTCCCTTGGGACATTATAGATT
>WOGJ01206194.1:0-10894 GCA_015342185.1 Leptinotarsa juncta | reverse complement strand
GTTTACTTTTCAAAGATTTTGTCCGATTCAATAATTCACCTGATTCAATTAAATCTACTCTATCGTTGAAGATTTTCAAGAGCGAACTGTTAAAATTTTCATAATGGAAATTGAAAAATTCTTTTTTGTTCAGTTCAAATTATGTATGTATATAAAGTTGTATTATTTATATAAATTTTGTTGATTATATTATATTTTAAGTTGGCTAACCTGTATATTAGGGAATCCTCATTCAATAAATAAAAAACATATCTATTCATGACAATATTTACAAATGTTCACAGAATTCAGATTCAGGAAATATGAATAAACTGAAACATGAGTTGTATACCATTTTTAGACTAGTATTTATGAGCATAAACACATCTGAATAATATGGCTTTTATTCATCCCCTCAGTTTTATAAATTCAATGTGAACCCATTTCCAATCTATTAAGACTTATATAAGACACGTGAGAAATAATCTACAAAAATTTTTTTTATGTTAGATTTTGTGCTGACTAGTCGACAAGTATTCATATTCTCCTTAGTATTGCGATGTATATTGTAGTGATGAAATTAATTTTATATTGTATATTTGGATCCAATTATTTTGGAGCAGAGATGAAGGAAAGAGCTTCTAGTGGCCTATGACTGGTAATAAAAGCATTGATAATCTACAATCAAGTTTTCCCAGTTTTTATCGAGAATGGATATAGAAGAATTGATTCGTCAAATTTTTGTCAGACCTCCACTGTGGGATTAAAATGAAAAGATTTGTTCTTGTTAAATTATGGAATTATCATGCGGTGATATTAAAAATATTACCTATTCATTTCATAATAATTTTATGTTTATCATTGATAAGGATAACAATAACTCTTTAATTAAATTGAAAGAGGTATATTTTTTAGGAGAGATTAATTTTTGGGAAAGGCTTTGGCTTTCTACTTCTTCACTTTAATACAAAAAATTAGAGAATCTTCCAAAGAAAGGAAGAAAGCAATTAATTTAAAAAATAAATTCTTCATAAAAATGTAGATCATGCAAAGAAGTAACTTTCAGACAAAAAATTAAAGAAAATGCCCTCTCGATATATCTACTTTCATATAAATATTAAATTACACAAAAGAAAAAATACTTTTGAAACAACTAATTTTATATGAACATTGAATTATACAAAAAATATGAGAAGGCTTTTTCCAGTTTTTGTCTGAAAGTTACTTCTTTGCATAATTACACATCTTTGTAAAGAGGTAATTTTTGAAATTGATTGTTTTCTTCCTTTCTTTGGAAGATCCCCACTTTTTTTTTTTGTGTAAAGATGGAGAAGTAGAAAGCCAAAACATTTTTTTTCCAAAAACTCTTCAATGTTATGTTTTGTAGTGATTTAATTATACATACATTAAATTCAAAAGTACATCTGAAACAAGTTTGTGAAAACCAAATGAGAATAATTTGTTCTGAAACATACATGTTTGAATCAATTGCTAAATGTTTTGTAGTCAATGTTGTAAACAGCTCATGAAAGCAGAGAATAAGGCCTTGGTCTTATCACCCTCTTATGGTTTATCGCTGCTCCAACATAAAGGCACCCTAACATGATACCTATATACATCTACAGTAGTCCATTCAAATCTATATTATTGAAACCTAGCTAACAAACTCACCAAAGGATGTGGTTGATCTTGAGAAGATATACCTCCTCCAGAGGCTTGTGATGGCTGTTTGATTTTGTCACAGTAATCACTTAAGATATCTCTGAACCTCTGCCAGCTTTTTTCAGGTACAGTAATAGCTGTTCGAAAATTTGTTTTTACTTCGGAGATGCGCATATACACACCACGATTATTTTGACCTGAAAAAAATTATTAAAAATAAATATGTCCTAAATTACCCTTGATGAAATACAACCTATATCGAAATAGAAATTTTTATTATCAACATGCATATGTCGACCCTCTGGTAAGTCAGGTTTGTAAGCATGTTCGTCAGTACTGAATTCATCCAGCAAATCAGTTAAAGCATCTCTGAATTCAATCATGCCTTGGGCTGGAATGGCCACCTGGCTGCGTGGTCCACCCCTAGTTATCGTCTGAGAAACTCTTAGAAAACGTCCTCTGGAATTCTCTTTCAAGTCGAGATAATATCGGCGATTATCTTTTATCATCATTTCACTTTTCAGCTTGCCATCTTCTGGTACATTGTCCGGGTTAGGGGGTCCTAAAATTTCACAAACTATGAATGAAATCACTACATCACATTTCATTCTTACCGAGGGATGAGTAGAAGTCACTAAAGGCAGAGAGATGATCTCTGAATTCGGCAGCCGTTGATAATGCAAGAAATATTTGCGAACGTCTTCCATCAGCACCAATCTAATTAAACATAAGTTAAAATTTGGAACATTGGTTAAAATAGAGCAATACCTCTGCCACTTTGATGAAACGTCCTCTTCGATTTTGTTTGACATCTAAGTAAAAACGTTTACTTTGTATCTGTAACATCTTTGTTGCCAACTCTTGCTCAACCTGCCCCTGCTGACCTGAAAGGGATAACGTTATGAAAAAATAAGAAAAAAGTAACATTCCTGAAATATAAAAATGTTTATATAAAAAAATGTGAAAATTACATACTAGGGTCATGCCAATATTGAATTTTATCAAAACTCCATTCACTTGCTGCCATTTTTTGCAAATAAAAATAGATTGTAGTTTAGCCGGCAAAGGATTTGAATCAACTGGACATGAATCACTTCTATGAAAATTCTATAGTAAAGAAGTTACTATGGAATTCCTGGTATTTTATGAGTCATCATGAAAGAACCTCATTCATGAAGCATTTCAAATCCAAGTTTATTATATAACCTAATTTCTGTAACCTTTATTATTTGATAACACTTATTTTGTAATATATATATTGTTCTTTTTTTTAGGGCAAAAATAAAGGTTTCAACATACCTGAATCATATTCACTTCCCTGTTCCATTCCCTGATGATATTCTGAAAAAGTTCAATAACTTATTTGAGTTTTTGAAAATCTATTTGAGATCTCATGGAATGATCTCTAAACTAGATTATTCAATATATTTTTGAGAACATTTCAATTTTATTCTTTAGGGCCATTCTTCTGTAAAATGCCATTTCCTATTGGTTGAAAGGCAACCCAACTGACGTTAGCCAAGGTCACTGTTAGACTACGACAATATTTAACTTATTGCAGATCTTTTGCAGTAGTTTTGACATACTTAATGCCCCTTTTCAATGAAAATTATATTATGTTAATGAAAAACACGTATTACTTTATACTTATTCAGTCCAAAAATATCTGTAATACAATAAATGCATCTGAAATTTATTAAAGTTCTCGAATGGAACAATTGAAATTCGCCATTTTGGTTCAGTTGTCAAATTTATTCAGCAATTTTCGAGGAATATAATAACTGCTAGTAAATGATTTTCAAAAGGCATGAAAGTTGAATTATCTGAAAGAATCATGAAACGAACTACACTGCTTTTAGTTACTTACTTTGCGAACTTGAACCTTCATCGCCACTTCCTATATCCGACATCGCAACCCAACACACACCACAAAACCTTCACTATTTGGGGAAACATGAAATGTTACTAAAACTTTTTACATCGTATCCAGAACCGGCTTGGATATTAAGAAAAAATTGTTTAAGTTTATGTAATAATATCTCTTATCATATAAGAATCCCGATCAATTTTAAAAAAACTTTTTTGTTTTGTTCTTCTCCATCGTCAAAAAAAAGTATTTCTGTATAACTTTTCCTTCCAGTTTGTATCTGAAAGAAATTTTTTGTGCACATCTTTGAAAAAAGTCTTCATTTGAGTTAATTAATTTCTTCCTTTCTTCGGAAGTTTGACACATTTTTCGTTTGATAATGGAGTAGTTTTTTCCATATATTATTCTCTATTAAAACTATTCCAGTTTCATTTTGAATCTGATCGTGTATTAAAGAATGGAGATTATAAGGAAAATTGATTTTAAAAATGTAATTTACGTCTCTTGAAACATCGATTAACTTTTTGTACGATTGATTACCTACTATCACTTTTAAATATATAAAAGCGTGTCTGTAGATTCTTCAAAAAATATTAATCAAACGTGACACCAAAATACAATCAAAAAATGTATATCACAATGGAAACATTAACATAGAAACGTGTGCTCTATGAATCAATTAAACAGGTAGGCTGTAATAAATATTGTGAAACGTTATTAGGTTTGATGATTGAAATAAAAGTATTTCCTTAAATGATGGTAATGTTGAATATTTATATCAAACATCTATTTTTCATCGACAATTGACAATATCATACTTTATTAGTATTGGTGTATTTTATTTTTCTGGCTTTCGTAAAAGGTGATTAGGATTGCACTTAAAAATGAGCATTTCTAATCAACCAATGGTAATCAAATGTTTCTATTATATCTATGAGTAAATTTATATCTGAAAGTGTAGACACCATTGAAAAATTTACAATTCACTCGCTTAAATTTCAAACACGTGTCAAAATAGTGACGTCATTGACCTTGGTAATTCTTTCATGATAACGGACAAGACAAATTAAATTCCCGTTACAATGGTGTTAGACACAATCATATTTAATCGTATGAAGTACGAAAGATAGTAATCAATACTGCAGTATATACTATTATCACTACTAAAATTCTCTTAATTAAAACATACTTATTCTATACTTCACTAAATTACTTGCTCTGTGTATTCCATGAATGTAAACGTAATATATCGTCTAGGCATGCGCAGTAGCTTGATTTCCGACACGACCGACAGCAACGAGCACCGAGGGGAACAAAGATGGCTATGGGTCTATCCGCCATTTTCTAAAGTGAGACAGAACAAATTGTTTTTGTGGATTTTTGCAAAATTTAGTGAATAATTTCATAATTATTTGGTTTACAAGTGTTAAACTAGTTCTGGTCAAAATATTTTCGTTATTCGGTTTAGTTCCCCGGCTTAAAAGTGATTTATTTCACTGGTTTTGAAATACGCGTCTTCCAAGGAAGATATTTTTGTGTGAGAGAAGGTAAACGGTTTTCTTTGTTGCTTCTACTTATTTCATTTCATTTTATCAGCATCTTTGTTATAAAAAGAGATAAATTTTCAGCGTGAAATGGAATTTTCAAATTTATAGACATTGGATACGTGATACCTACGTTATTTTATTGCCAATTTAATATTGCAATTAGTGTTTGCACGCAGCTTGCCGCACCCCTTTGGATTCCAAATTGCCTATACATACAAACATTACTACTTGTATTTAATAATTCATTTTTAATATTGTGAATCCGAACCGGCTTTTTTCTTTTACCTTCATATATTCATTAAACATTTTTAATAAGCTGCAAATATCATCGATGCATATTCTATTTTTAGGCATGATTCTCCAAATAGATTATGGATGATCGACCAATAAACCTGCTACCTGCTAATAAATTGTAGTAATTATTAATTATTTGTAAATGTCTAGGTGGCCGTATGCAGGAGTTTTAACAACAGTGATTGTATTGGCTTTGATTTTCTATAAATTCATGGATATATTATGCGTTATGCTTTCATTATGGATATGATAGGACTGGGTTAGAAAATAATAGTAAAAACTGCTTTTTTTGATTGAATAATAGTACGAAATGAAAATGAATAATTACAATTTTTTTTTAGTTTGATTTGTCAAAACTAGATTTATAATCAATAGGTATGTAATTGTTGTGGAAACCCCCTTTTTTGTAATAGTTATTTAATGCTGTAAAAGTATTTCAAAATTAATAAACTTAAATCTAGCTAAAAGGAAAACGATCAAAACAGCAAATTATTAAAATTAAATATTGATTATATCAACTGTATCATTGAAAATGAAAATATTGAAGTTTTTTAAAGTATGTTTTCAAGGGTTTTCAACAATCAAATCTTAGATATCTTAATTTTCAAACTGGGATAATTTAGTACTTGCCTATTTTTTCTGTACATTTTTCCATAAACTAATACCTACTTCCACTAGCACTATATTCCTTATGTGTGATGTTTTTAAATTTTTGAAGGACATTACATTATATTCCCGTTTCTTCAATAGGATGTTGGCACTAATACATAATTGAATGTCTGGTTTCTGTAAATATATACCATAAACACGTATATACATTTATCATGTTACTTTTCAAATGAAAAATTTAACTACATCATGAATATTAATTTATGAACACCTTGACATTAGACTTAAATTTAATGAGAATATGATGGGTATCTGCTCTGGAAATTGGAGATATACGATAGACATCTAATTTATGTTCAAATGATATTTTATCGATGTCCAATAAACGTTCCAAGTATATCAACCTATATAAATTCAGAGTTGAACTGAAGATCCTTCCATAAAAAGTGGTAAGTCGGGACTTATCTTAATACTTTGGGGATATCTCTAGTCTTTTCATACCTATTGTGAAAATTCAATTATACCCACAAAATCTTAAACCATATTTCAGTTTTGGTAATAAAAATAGAGACATTGAACAAATGTTTCCCTGAATAATTTTTAATGCCAATTGTAATGAAAATTCTAATAAAAAGTGAAATGAACTTGATAAAATACTTTGAAGCAAAAATGAACTTGATAAAATACTTTGAAGCGAAAATGGAACATAAATATTCAGTAGTTGTCTAATGTATTGCAGTTGAGAAGGAATTCATGATTTATGAAGATGAAATCAAAAGTTGTGTTAGAATTCCTCCAACTTAATACAGTAACTAATCACCACTACAATCATCTTTATTTTGAGAATTATAATGATATTGAACTTTGAATCAAAAATATGTGAAAACTGAAAAGAGCTCTATAACCTGCCTATTGGGAATGTATTCAAATTCAGTAACGTTTTTATACTAATGGATGTCCATAGGATATTTCTGAAGTATATCTATTATAAGTCCACTAAAGGCTATCTGATGTATGTAAATTTCATGTTTAGGAATATTCTGTGCTAATCTGAACAAAAATTGCATGTCTATAGGATATCCTCTGTTTTTAGGTTAAAAAATTAAATAAGAATAATATTAAAAATTATCATTTTAGTGATTTATTTTGATTTATCTTTTATTCATCATTTTATTTTTCTGAACAAATTTTGACTCAATATTGAAGGTACATCTCCACTTTGGTGATTTCAATATGTAGACAATGAAAACTATTTATTATTACTAAATTTACCAATTATATTTTTCAGGATAGTTATTTGAATCATCCCGATGATGTTCGATCCTAATGCCATAACAACGCAGCAGTCACAAATACAATATCAACAACCTCAACAAAATGAAAAAGATAAAAATCAAGATCAAAAGGACACTTTTGCTCCATTTTGCTATGCAAATGTCAATATGATCCACAAATTAACTCCTAACACTACTCAGACTCACAACTCTACGGTCAATATGTCGCAGTTAACTGATGACAAATGCTATATAACTCAACCATTCAGTTATAATTATACCTTGGTGAATCAAAATTTGTTGACCCAAAATGCTATTTCAAATATCTCATTCAAATGTGATGTGTGCGGATTGATATTTGCCCACTTGTCATTGTTGAACCATCATAAAAAAGTAAACCATGGACAACCAGATCAGAATCAAGGTCAGCAACAGCAGATTACAGTTCAGGTAATTTATTTAATTCTACTATCTATTAAATACTCTTTGTGTAATATTACTAATTATCTAGGAAAATTTATTACTCAATAGAATGGAGGTAAAATTTCAATACTGGACTTGATTTACATAAGACAAAAGCAAGGCAAGCTAAATAAAATGTTTCAAAATTAAAGTTCATATTTTTCTCATTCTTGAATTGTGTTATTTGAATTTTGTAAAATAAAAAATCTCAAGTATATTAAGAAGTTCAATACATCGTAGATATCTACGAAATTTTAAATAAAAAAAAAACTTCAGTTGAAGAAAAGCAATAATAGATAAAACAGAATATTTAAAAGTGAACTATTTATTCAGAGTTGTGGATAATTTTCTACATGTTTTTATCAAAATAATTTCAGGTGCAGCAACCCCAACAACAGGCAACTCAAATTCAGATTGTTTCCGCTGACCGCATCAGGTTTTCTTGTGAGGAATGTGGACTTACCTTCAGTACTCAAAATGACTTGAAGACTCACAAAATACAGTCACACCAACCACAAACTCAGCAGCAACAGGTATTTATAGATTTATTCTTCTGGTGACTACTAAAATACGTATTAACCCTTCACTGCGCAATTTTTTTTTCTTCGCCCAAAAAAATGTTTTTTCAGTGTGATTTGTGTATATAAATTTGGGAAAAATAATAAAAAATCCACGTCTGAATATTAAGCTTTTATTTAAACAAATATATATATCATATCTGCTACATTGTGCACAAGTGGTACATGGAATGTAAGTGTATTATTTTTTATGAAATTGCAAGAAACAATTATTTATTTATTAAGGCATAAGTGTAAAGCACATTTTGAATATTTTATAAAGGAAAAAGATTTACATCTGGGATTTTTGCATCATTGTCTCGTTTCGTCATGAATTGGCCAGTGACTATAAGAATCTTGACGCACATCTTTTGGAGGTACGTAGGCAGTTGTAGCAGAACGTTTCTTTTTGGCTTGAATATTTTTTTCAATATCACTTGGCCTTCCTCTTTTAGGTGTAGATGTACTTCCTTGGTTGCACAAACAGTATGCAATTTCAGCACGGAACTTTTCTAGGGTTAAATATGTTTCTTCTCGACACGTGTTGACTCTCCTATATAACAACCAAGAATGTATTATTGTCATTTCAAGCAAATGATAAAATAATCGCAGGTACCATTTTTTAGTACACATTGCAATTTTGTAGCGACCAATCAAACCATCAAATAGGTCGATACCCCTCATATGTATATTGTACACCCTTACAAGATTGGGGCATGGAATATCTTCAGTTTTCTTCTCTTTTTTGTCAAAACGTTTTACTTACGGTAAAGGTAATTGACCAGTGAAAGAGTACGAAAGGGTTACTATTTTATTATCTTTCCACATAACAGATGAAATTTCCACGCTTTCGATATTAGCCACATATTCTTGAAAAGTTCTATGTTTTTCTTTTGGCATTTCTTTATCATTAGCCATTTTGCAATTAGGTATTCTTGATCTTCTTACTGTTCCAAGAGAAAGTATTCCAGGGTTGGCCAAGTGAACAATTAGTGGCATTTAAGTGTAGAAATTGTCAAAATATCCTATAATTCTGATCATTGGGTACATACCTGCATAAACGTACTGCAATATTGGCACTTGAACCTAAATTTGGCTCTTCCGGTTTTCTGTACTTGGGATTATTTTCATCGCCGGTATAGTTTTCAAATTTATAGGAAAATCCATCTGTTCCACAAAGCATCTCCATTTGTGGGGCTTCATAGGTAGATAATGTAGGTTGATCAAGAATATGAATATCATTTGAACTCAGTTTTCTCGTACACTGGTGATGCTTTAAAAATTGCAGGGCAATTGTTAGAAAACGTGGAATCCTGAATCGCTTTTGAATAATGTTGATAAGTTTTATTAGGCTGAAATGATAATAATGTAAGTTTATTCATGGCATTTTATGATATATACATCGGAAATAATAAACAAACTTTTAAATAAACTAATAATAACCTTGAGAAGTGGAACTTGTACCAAGGTAAGTCATGAAGTTATCATTATTGATGTGTATGGAACGGTGAGAGATGTCTTGAATAAAACTGTTCATCAATTAATGTATGAACCCAAAAACTGTTATAACATTTGGAACGTCGTGGTCTTTTTTATCAAACCACACCTATGTAGTTTTAATCATAAAACCTTTTCGAGCTTTACTGTTGAAGTTCTTAGTGAGTGTAAGTGTCTTGCCAAGATTAATTGATTTGAGTGAATATTTTACATATGTGAACGAAATTGAAAGGTTATAGAACAAATCAATTCCTATGCGTTGATAACTTTCGAATAATAAATTCAAGTTCCGTTTTATCGTGAAGACGTACCTATAACTTTTTTTTATGTATAAATACGAATGTACGACAGTGTACGACGAGTGATATTGTACATCTCTCATATGCTATTTTGTACAAGAGTTTATTCTGAAAGTATTCCTTTTTCCACATTTTTATATATAAAGATGAGAATGAAAGAAACCAAAACTTTATCCCCTAAATTAATCTATTTTGAAAATATACCCCTTTCAATTAAAACAAGAAATCTACTTCCTGAAAATCAGTTTGTTTCCACACCACCCATGAGGTAGAACTGCTGGCACGTTTTATTTTTTAGTGGTATCCCACTTAGGCCTAATCCACTGTTCTCATCCTGAATATTATTAATATGAGAATGTAAATATTCTTCTGAAACCAATTGAGTGATATATATTCATTAATAATTCCTTTAATTATATATCTATACTTTCAGGTCATTGGACATCAACTCCTCCAGGATGTTTTCAACCGTTTTTATTTCATCACTATTATTTTGGAATATTATAAGAATGTTCTTGCTGAGACGTGGAAAATACAAGACGTTAGTTTATAGAACTTAAATGGTTACAACTTAATACAACGATGGGGTCGTAGTCTACATAAGATATAGTTATAACTATGACTTTGAGCTTTGTGAAATAGAAGAGGTGACTGCTGTAGAAGTAACTATCAAACTACCTAAAAACTATTTAAGAATAAATTGCACTTATAGATCTTCCTCTTTCTGTCCTTATGCTTTCAACCAAAACCTTAAAGAATATATGAAAAACCATATTAACAAAAACCACCAAAATATAATTTTGGGGGATTTGAATATCAATTTACTAGATGAAAATAATGTAACTCA
>WOGJ01206028.1:0-10862 GCA_015342185.1 Leptinotarsa juncta | reverse complement strand
ACGCAACATATGGAAACCCATCATCAAGCGAAAAATGGCCAACTCCTGCCAAACGATCATCTCCCACTAAACCAGTGAAGCGGAAAATGGAAAGTGGGGCTAAGTGAAAGTACTCGGACGACCCATAAATAGTCATCTCTCGGAGGAATCAGTCCAGTCACCACCCGAAGACGATTGTAGATACTAACAATCGAAACTTCGTGAACTAACGGGGCTTGGAATCTTTCAACCTTTTAATTTTTTTTTTATTTATATTTATTTGTATTTCTTCATTTTTTGTTCAATCGTTTTAATTTTACCTGTATTTTATTTCACGTCATTATTTCATTTCAGGTTATTTTTGATATAATTGTTATTTTCAGCTATTTATTTTTAATTCTTCTTTTTTAGTTCTTTTTTTTCAGAGATTTCAAATCATTTTACATATTAGACAATGGAAGTCCGAACTAGTGAAATTCATCATGAAACATTGTCAATCTCCCTCAAACAAACAACTATCTGCTCTTATTATTTCCTTCTCCCATTGTTCCCAATAAGTTCATCATATGATATAAAAAATAATTTGGATCATATTTTCTTTTATTTACTCAATCACTAATAATTGTACCTAATTAAAACCTACCTAATTGAAAATATTCAAACCTTGTGAAATAAATTTCAGCAACTCATTTAATGGACATGCAGTAAACTAATTGCTAATTTCCACATTAGAAAAAAGATTCAACAGAGGGGAAGATTTCAGTTCTCTTTGGTCATTCAGTAAATTTTCAAAGATCAGAATTCTTCCAAGTACCAAACTTTTCTCTTCCAAATATTGTACATCATAATCGTGTGAATATGGAATTTATCTGCATATTGAAGAAGTTACTCCTATGATCTTTTTTCTTCGGGAGATTGTTCTTCCCACTTGCCCAATATAAAGTTATTGGTGGGTTCACCAAAGTATGTCAATTTACAATGATTGAAATTGTTTCTTGAAGTGGGGTAATTTCAGTAAACGGCTTGTTTTCGTAGTTTTTATTGGAAATAATGTAGAAAATCGTTGACAACACTTTGCTTAATAATACTCAGTCCTCTCTGATATTAAAAAAATTATGTATGGCAATGTCGTATTGGATTGTTTGTGTAGTTTAGAAGTTGACTCGTGTTTCTTGGTTGAAACTTCATAAATACCAAATAGTAAAAGAACAGAGAAATAGTTTCTTCAATATGAACAATTCTACGTCTGCAAACCATCTTTTTGGCAGAGGAACATGAGTTCAACCACAACTATAACGAATTAAATTAGGAAGAGGACAATTTGTAAATCATTCTTTCGGAATGCTTGATAGAATTGAATATTTCCCCTCTGTTGAATCCGTTTTGTAATATGAAGCTTGGTGACAAGCTTATTACAGGAATATTGAATGTATTTTTAAATGAGTGAATGTAACTCATACCATTAATACGATGAATTTGAGAAATTGGTAGTTTTTACTCAAATATGAACTCATAATTTTGAAGTGTTGATAGTTATATTGGTTGGAAGATGTAGATAAAAATGAATCCTGATAATTTGTTCCAATAAGGAAAGAATAAATAATATTAAGGACAATATCGATATAATTTTTCTTGAGAAATGATATATTTCGGAATACATTTTATTAATTTTTGGAATTTTTTGTGTTTTCAATATTCAAAACAATCTGAAGAATTAATAACTCTAAATCCATGAAAAATTTTCCGGCCTCGTTTTGGCAGAGGGGTTAATCATGACTATTTGGAGAAAAAAATTAGAACTCAAACTTTTTAGATACTTTAAAATCATTGAATTCAAGTATTCAAAACATATGCTGAATTACTGTTTAATGAGCTTGTAGTGTCGCGTCATTCACAGACTTGTGACGTCAACCAGTCCGAAAATATTCTGATATGATGTACAATTCGAAGGGATTGGATTGATTAGAAGAAAGAATTTTGCAATAGGTATATACATTAACAAGATTCAAATGACCATGTCATTGCAATGATGTAACGTTTTGTTGGAAATCGTCCTGAAATGCTAGACATGCAAGTAACCAATTATAGAGAACTGCTTTTATTTTTTTACTGCTGCGGAAAACATCAATTATTCGATTTCCGCGACCCACTGTACTCAACGCGATTCTGTAAAATCGCGAAAGACGCAAGCATGGCAAATCCCTTGTAATAAAAACGCCGATGATGTAAAAGGGCTCAAGAAACGACGTGGGTTGACGAGAATACATTGTCTTTCCGGTGAGAAAGCAGAGGCCGAGCTCGTCCTATTAAGGCGGTTGTTGACCCGAGATATGGGCTGATCCGTGTCGGTTTTTCCGGAATATCCTTTATCCTTTGTATTATCCTTATCGCTCTCTATCGAACTTCGCATAAAGGGCGGGTAAAAAACGGCACTGTATTCCGTGGGCCCAGACCACAGACAGAAATGATTCGTTATTCATTTGATGGAATTACGGAAACAGATCCGAATGGAGCAAGTTTTCCGCTTTGGAGAACTTTCATTGATTCGTTCAAACATTTCGGGTTCAAAGTTTGTTTCAGTTCACATGTTTGATTAGTTGTCACTGACTTGAATTGATTTTTTTCTTGGTATCTGATTGAAAGTCTATCTCACCATTAACCAGCTTTCGCTATCCTACGAACGAAAACCCTCAGAATTCGAACCTTGTGAGAGATAAGAATTGAGTAGTCCCACCTCTCAACGTGCGATTAGTAGCAAAGCGTAGCTGTAAAAATGATGTAGAGTAGGAGTTCACTTGTAATAATTTTATTTAGGAGAAAAAGAACTTGAAAAGTCTCTGAATAAAAAATTCAGATATATAGCTATTACGATCAAATCAATAGCAAATCAATAATTGTCAATTATGTGAATAATACAACTGTTCATAAACTAGATATTTTCTTCTTTTAAGTCATTATGAATACACTGACCACTTTCTTGATGGCAGAAAATTAATCAGTCTGGTTTCCGACATGACTATAGTTGTACAACTAACAGACAATAATTTATGATGACCTTGTTCCACATATAGAGGAAAATCCAACTAGAAAACAATTATTTGAACATTTTAGAGGATTTGGATGTCACAAGATATCGAATATTGTCATACCATTATAGTTGTGGTCCAAACAATGTATACATGGTGGAAACCTTACGTGCCCAGCACTTCTGTATCTCTAGAGTAGGGAGGGTGAGGGTAAGCCCACAGCATTTAGGCAACATGTGGCCTTTTGTACATCCTCCGGAGGAGATGTCCTCCTAGGTCATCGTCCATCCTGTCCTTTCCAGGAAGGTGGACAAGTTACTAGGAGACATCTATTTTATATCGGCAAGTGTAGCCCAAGACACGCCGAACATACACTCTCTCATTGACGATTACTACGTCCACTCGCATACGATATGCTTGACAGTTTCATCTTCCTGTTCACACATCCTGCTTGGAGGTGTGTCCACTAGCCCCATATTATGGAGGTGTTTCCTTAGTTGACGGGGGCCAGTCAGAAATCCTACTGTTAAGCGTAGATTTTTCCTGGTCATCGCCAGATACTTCTTTGGCGCCAGCTTCCCAGTGTCGCCCAGGGTAATCCTTTGATTCCATTCCATCTCTTTAGGGATTGAGCATGGGTGTGACGTTTCGCTAGTTCCGCAATTGTCGAATTCTTCAGGCCGTAGGTGCCACTGGGTCCTAAAATTCTTAGACTACAGAGTCGGCAATGCGATTGCCTTTACTCCTGTCGTGCCCTTTAACCCACCTCAGGATGATATTATTATCTTTCGAGACTTTGTCTAAGTCTTGGTGGCACTCTAGTACTAGCCCTGAGGTAACACGTTGTCTGCTATCAGTGCAGATTGTTATGTTTTTGCCAGAAATTCCTTTCCTGGTTATTTCTTTTGTGGCGAATGATATACCAGCCAGTTCTGTTTGAACCACGCTGATATTTTTCCCATTCCTCACTTGATCTGGAGTACACTCCACGTCCAGAGCCTTCTTTGGTTTTTGAGCCATCTGTATATGTGCGTATTGTATTTGTAGCATCTGACTCTGTGTTCTGTTTTATCTTCTTTTTGTAGGGTTTATTAAACCCAAACTTGGGTTCAATTGCATCACTGGTTGCCTGCAGCAGAGGTTGCGTCTCAATTGACCCATACCTACTCCGAGTTTTACACCAGCCATGTGCAATCATAACATGGCCAGGAGTCAGACCAGTAATCGATTCCATTACCGCAGTTGGTATTCTTTGTGGCTCCTGTGAGGCAATCGCTGTATTTGATATACTTTTTGGATGACCGTTACTTGTAGAACTTTCGGTCTCCATGCAATGACTCCGTGCGTTAACATAGGTCTTATTATTGCAGTGTAGATCCAGGTGACCACATGGGGATAAAAACGCCATGCGCGTCCCACTGTCCTCCGACATTGCTCATAAGCCACATATGTTCTTTTTGCTCTACTCTGTAGGTGAGAGTTCCTTCCTCTTGTCGAGGATAGTAACAAAATATTTCACCTCTTCAGCGAAGTTTAATTTGCTTTTAACCATCTCAGTCTTCTTGGGATTGATCGACAATGAGTGTTCCTCAGACCATGTTGCTATCAATTTGAGCCCATGCTGCGCTCTATTGCACAGTGTGTTCACAAATTTGCCGGTCTGCAAGGTAACTATGTCATCTGCATATGCAATGGTGTAGAATCCATTATTGTTGAGGTGATCATCCAGAACTATGTTCCAAAGAAGGGGTTATAATACCCTTCCTATGGACATCCCCTCGTGACCAGTCCTCTCATTGCGATGTCTTCTACATTGATAGTTATTGCTCTACTACAGAGCATCTTGAGTATCCATTCTCTTACTACCAGAGGTACATTTTTATAGTGTGGTTGCTGGGTAATTGTTGGAAAGATTGTTTTATCTATGAATAAACCCAGGGTGGATTCTTTGTTGTCCAATGATCTTTCGATTCTGCCAACCACATGGTGAAGGGCCGAATCAGTAGACTTTCCCGGAGTGTGCATGCTGATTTGGATGAATTGGGTTGTGCTAAGGTGTAGTTAACCCTACATGGTTTGGGTATAAATACTACTCTTACTTCTCTTCACTTACTGGAAAGCACTTTTCAGCAGCAGATAACATTTTTGTTCTGGCGACGGAGAAAAGTATTTTCAATAGACACTGAATGTCAACCACCTTCAAACAGACACTGAATGTTTATTCATGAAGATATCTGAAAAATGATGATTCAATCGGTAAAAGTTTTTCGCGAAAGACTTTGAATTTCTTAGAAAACCATATAACCGGGTGAAAATAGAAAAAATATTTATTAAAAATTGATTCTAGAGTGGCAGAAAGTGTTTGTTAAAGTATATTCTGGAGAACATTTGCTTTAAACCTAAATAATAACTTTCAAAAAATATTTTTCGATAATCATTTCTTTTCCTTTTCATTTGCTGTGAATTTGTGAATTTGTATACTAGATAGTGATGTTTCCGGTGCATTTGTTTCAGTAACTTTCTCATTGGAATATATCATGAACTGTTTATACAGATGATTTGAATAAGGGAAGGCGTAACTCAGCATCATTATTATTATGAAAATAGTACAAAATTATATGAAAAACGATAGAATATTATCATTGATTGAAATGCTGGTTGAAATGCTGTCATAAAAAATCCAGGTCAAAACCGGTCATGACCTGGATTTCGTGATTTTTTACAACAGTAGATGTACCTAAAAATACAGCTTCATTCGCAAAATTGGCTCATACATTCACATTGATAAAGTTGCCCCACTATGAGCGTATAGTATAGTTGCGGAAGGTCGGGAGAATAAAGATAATAAAGAATCGACTAAGAGAAGGCAAGCGGTAATGGCATCTGGCGGGAACCCTGCTACAACAGATAAATACAATTTCTCATTCCCACTTTTATGTGCGCACTGTATATGAGATAACAACACTCCCCACAATCTTCACTAAACAAAAACACACCAACGATAGCAGATCAGAATTCAAAATTTCGCAACATAACATTTTTTTCTGCTTTCAGAAGGCAAATCGATGGCCACGTCTTACGATTGCAAGTACATAGAGACATCTGTCGGCATAAACCACAACGTCGACGAACTTTTGGTAGGAATCCTCTCTCAGATCCGTCTCAAGCTCGAGAATCCGGAGAGGAGTAGGGATCTCTTCCGCAAGAGGAGTTCATCGAAGAAAAATCTCAATAGAAACAAAAGCCCAGCATCAGGGGCGGCGACACCGACTGGCAGTTGTCAAAACTCTCCGAAGAAATACAGGGGTTCCAGAACGTCGGCAAGTTTGAAGGTTAGGAGTCTGCTGGGAAAAGTTTGGGCTAGGGATAGTAAGTCCAAGTCGTGTGAAAATCTACATGTCTTGTAAAGGGGTTGATTTTGTGATATTTTTGGGAGTGGAAATGATGAGAAAGCTTGGTTTTCTTCTGAGAGATATGAAGAATGTTTGTTTTTGAAACGTGAATAACAAATTTTATGGATTCCATTTGGAATACGGTGTTTTATCGATTCATTTTCCATCAACTCAGTTTTTTGAACAGTGTTTTCTCGTGACCTGGACCAGGGAAAATTATTCAACTATAAAAGTTTAAGTAAAACAATATAAATCTTAATGGGAAGTATTGTTTCACTATGTACAATTTTTCTAAAGAATGATCTTTTAATTTTTTTCACAAAAATCATCCGTTTCTCAGGAAATTTCATGTATTCCTGAAAAACTGTGTTTTTTACAAGAATGAGTACGACATTTAATTTCTGTTACACCTAAATAGGCCACAATATCAATGTGCCAGACAGGTTTTTTCATTATCACTAGATATTTTTTTAAACATCTTTCATATAGTGTAGAAGAAGTAACATTGCCTTGAAAAACTTTTCCAAAAAATATGAAAACCAAAAAAGGTTTTTGAAATTGAGTTTTTCGGTTATTTGACAACAACACACATTCTTCTTTGTTAAGTCTGAATTCTAAAACTAAATTATTCAATCTTCATCTTGTTACAATGAATATTCATAAGCCAAAGAAGTGAGGTCACGAAAAATATCGTGAAAAACAAATTATTCTTTCAGAGAAAATTATCAAAAACGAATGAAATCTAGATGATATCCAGTCGATCTGTATTGATGAAGCCATATCAATAACAACTTCAATATTTATACCTGAGAAAACTGAACCGTGTTAGGAATCACACGTTAAAAGGTAATACCTCGTTAGTCTTTAGCTCGCACAAGTTTCTATTTGTTGCGACAGCTGGTTGAGAAAAAACTGATTTTTTCTCGAATTATTGCAGAAATGGGTGCCATTTTCTTCCTGGTAAAAATGAATTTATTGTTAACGACATACGCGCATCTTGTCAATGGCACGCAGCGTGATGTTTTCTTCGCCCAGTGACCTCGTTCTAATGGATATAATCAAGGAAGTGTTTTAAACTTCAACTAAGTTCACTATCTTAACAAACTTCCAAAAGTATATCAAATTACATCACTGAGTTTGCATCCGATTTGTGAAGTTAAACAATGACTTACAAGTCAACGAGAGGGTTACAGTGCTTTTTCACTCGGCTCAAGCACAGAACTGAAATGCCTAGAACTGAAAAAACGTAATATTTCTACTGAAATTTGCAATTTGTCATAAAGATAATCATAAAAGTAGAAGAGTAAACATCAGATGTGTTTCACAAATTCATTCTCAATGCATCATGAAAGTAATCAGCTTTTACCCGATTTAATTTTTGTTCAATGATAGGATTAAACATACAAACTGCCACTAAAATAGCGAGTATGCTCAAACATTTTAGTTAAACATTTTTTATAAATTACTTATGAATATTCATGAAAACAATCTACATATAAATTTAGCTTGATGCAAATTTGTCAGCCTGTTAGTATGTCATCATTGCAGATGAGGCTACGTTTACCACCTTTATTTTAACCAACAGTAACAAAGTTATTCAGAAATGAATCGATAAAACAGAAATATTACCACAAATGACAATCTTCATTCTTTCAGGACCTTTCTATCAATGTATTAGTTGGCGATGTGAATTGGTTTTTTGCACTTTGATCAAAAATATTTTTTATATTTATTTATTATTCCTTTAAGGCAGTGATAGGTTCAAATCCTACTAGTTACGCAATAATGTCGAAAAAGTATGTGTATATATTGTAATTTAAAGATATGAGAATTCTTCGGGAATAGAAAATTATTTTAGGATTAGGTTTTGGAATTGGCGTTTTCCAAAAATATTTTTCAATAATCGTATGACAAATTTACCACAAGAACATCCCGTTCTGGAATTCTGAATCCACTGTGGGTTCATGAGTTACTAGAAGAGATTTTATATTCTTGTATGGAGCTATGAAGTACAATATTTATTGTGATTCAGTTCATTACGCAACTGATTTTTGTATGTTTCTAGAGTTAGTATTTTTTATATTTTCACTTTACACTCTTTATTGTAGAAGTTTTATATACTTTTCATTAAAATAGTTTGTACATTCTTTGTTGACACGATTCATTTTAATATTTCTGATTTTACTAACAAAATTCCTGACTGTTATAAAAAGTATCATTTCAAAAAATGGTTAAATGGAAAAAGTCGATTCAGAAGTGTATTCTTAATCGCCCTCGATAATAAAGAATAAGAGTTGTCTTGATATATTCAACTGATGCACGGACGTCAAAATACATTTAAAGTTTTTTTATTTCAGTAAAATCAATTCTGCAACTTTGTTTGGTTAGTTTCTCTCATTGATAGATTTACCATCTGTGTTGAATCCTGTCAAAAAGTGCTGATAGGAATCTAAAATGAATCAAATAGACGTTGAAATCAAGGAAAACTCTGGAATTGGTCAAGAATGATCCCTCCTTTCAGCTTCAGGTCCCAAATAGCACAAAGACTCTTTTGGGATCAATGGGGAACAACGTAGAATGCCAATAGCTATTTTAAACGTGTCACTGGGCAAAGGACTTCCTTAGACTTCTAAGGACTTTCCCAAAAATTTCTGCAAAATGCCACAAAACGGGGATTATTATATTGGGGATCTAATTTTGCAAGCTTGAGGGCATTCTTTATCTGTCAAAAAGTTTGGACACGGATCCCACAAGGTCATGTCTGGAATCATTTCAATCCTACATATAATATTTCATAATTATCATGTATACAACATTTCTCAAAATGACTATACGAATTCCAATGAACGTTTTACACATATACTCAGGATCATTTGAAGTATCATTTATCGATTGTCCTGTATAGTTTTTCGAAATATCATTGACAGGATATTCCAAATGATTATTCAAACACAACTAATCACGTAAAGATACTACACTGATTACGTATGTATAGATACTAAATCCTTTTCGTCAATCCTCGAATGATGAAAGATATTATTCTGTCAAGAAGCAGGTTCTCTTTTCTCTCCAGGAACAAAATAGCGGCAATTCAAGCTGTCTGGAACCGACAATTTTTTTGAGAAAGTAAACTAATTCGATTCAGTTTGATTGGACCGTCATTCTAGCTGCATTTGAACGCTGAACACAACACTCAAAACGGGTTACGTGATGTTTTGGAGAACAATATCTATTTCACCGCACTAATACAAAGTGGAAGTTAAAAGAAAGATAGCTCACAGAAATCATTAGACATTGAAAAAATGATTTAACACAAATAAATACATAAACTCGACACTCGTCAACTAGCAGACACACACACACTAGAGTTCGGTTAACATCGGATGGAAATCGTCAATCATCTACAACGAATTTCAACCGATGAGAGTCGACGACAACCGAATCGCTACAACTCAGTTGAAATTCGCGAGGAATTTAAAGATCGTACTGAAACAATTAATTTCGGGATACTTTGAGGACAGTATGGAGAAAACTGGGAATACTGGGAAGTACACAGAAAAAACTTGAAGACGCAACGCCATAATGTTGCTGGGGGATTTCTACAATAGTGAACTGTGTTAGATTTTGGAATATCTCTCGGATCTTATCTGGACATCAAAAACATATCTCAGGGACCGGCTGACATCATCCTCAGTAATCCAGTATGTCCTGCGGATAATAAACTGTGGAAATTCATAGATTTCTTCACGAGAATTCCTGGAAAGCAAATGCATGGTGAAATTGAAATATCCTGAAGAGACTGTGTCGGTCGTATTTAATGAATATCGTAGAACAGATAAGTAGAGCCAGAAATATTACGGGAAAATTCATCCAGAGCCTAAAACAAAGGGTCAGTTTGGAGTGTATAGTTTTATTTTATATGTGCTCCATTTTCTTTCTTCGGATTCACATAAGGCCTGTTTTACAGTATACCGATGATCAATGCTGACGATGTCTCAAGCAACGTCCTAAATGTGTCATCGGTATTCAAAAGTTCGCGAGCGTCGGTCAAGTCCGTAGCTATTGCGGATTGTCAGTTGTAGTCAGAGCCACTATCTAAACGGATGTTTTCACAAGGTAGCTCATTTGTTTTAAGGTGGTTGAAAATGTTTTGTGGTGTATTTCATCAGTTCGGACGTCCATTGTCTAATCTAATATAAATTGATCTGAAAACCCTAAAAAAACAATTACAAAATTAATAAGATTAACCGAAAATAACAATTTAATTAAACAAAAACTGAATTTACAAAAAATTAATAAAATATTAATAAAAGTTGAAAAATAAAGATTAAAAATTATTATTAGTAAAAATGAAAAACAAATTAAAAGAAATTAAAGAGGTTTCAAACCAAGTTATGCCACGACGTTTCGATTGTTAGTATCCACAATCGTCTTCGGGTGATAACTGGACTTATTCCTCCGAGAT
>WOGJ01205981.1:0-10339 GCA_015342185.1 Leptinotarsa juncta | reverse complement strand
CGTCCGTTAGGCCACATTGGCTTCCCGGATAGGACCTCTAGTCCCCTGGCCGTTCCCCTATCCGCCACCTGGAGACGCGCCCGATAGGTAGCCCAACCCACGGGAGTTGTTGTCCAAGAAATGCGTGTGTTTTCGTCTTCAAAAGTTTGAAAAGTTGCAGATGAGTGTTTTCAATGCAAAACGAGAAGTACACCTTAATGATGTTAGATATTTTATATCAATACTCTTCCAATTTTTACGATATGTAGTTTCGAAAGTATTTATTTTTTCGTGTGATTCAATGTTCATGTGAGAGTAGTGATTTTGAGGAGGCTTTTACAGTTTGTATCTGAAAAAACTGCTGTTCACACATCTTTGTTGATTCAAAAAGTTATTTTCACAAAAACTAATATCTCCTCAAAACATCTCCCCTTTCGATTAAAATTATTTTCATTTGAAATTTCAACAACAAATGAAAACATACAAACCTAGTTCAGTAATTGTCAATCAATATCGTGACCATGGTTATGGTGTGAATCGCCATATTGCTCGCAGCTGTAATATGAATAGTTTTTTGAATGTCAATATAACACATTAGTCGGTTTGACATACATAGTGGCTAGTGATTTTTTTATTTTACTCTTTGATAAGGGTCGTTAGATCGTTCCAAAGTAATCGTTTGATGTTATTTTATGTGAATTAAAAAGGATCTACTCGTTTGTTAATTATACCAAATAATGCTTTTCGTTTCAGAGAACATACATCACATATTCGATTTCTGTTGAAATTGTTAAGACAGATACCGGACTCTAGGTACTTTCGTGAACCTGAAAATGGAAATGTTGCTGGAAAGCTTTGAACAGCAACAAAAGTCCAAACAAGTTACATTACTTCATAAATTTAAAAAAGTACCAGCCAGCAACTTTACAGTGCTGATCTTTCACATTTACTCTAGTATGAAGTACTGACAAGTACATATTTTTGAAGTACTCAAGTATTAAGTACCAGATACTCAAAATAAACAAAAATCAATTATTATCAGGAAGAGAAACTTTTGTAACTAAGGTATCTCAAATTTTCAGTTCTTCTGATTATCTTTTAAGGATAGTTCACTATGCCCATTTTGATATTTGAAATAATGATCATATATAACATGGTTATTGTAAGGCTATTTAGACATTATATAAGCCGATATTAATCATCATCTAATAAATATGTAAGTTGCCTTAAGCATTTCATGGACTTTATAATTGACCTCTGCAATACACAATTCAAATTCATTTTTTAGGCGTCCTTGCAAAATTCAGACACTCTTACAAGAAGATAAACTCAAGAAGCTTGACAAAAAGACGCATCACGTGATAAGATTGTAATAATTGTGATAATTGTTTGCATAGTACTTCTACTTACGTACTTTTGTTTAAGTGGCTTTTATCAAAGGTCTGGTATCTTCTGGAATGTTCTCGAATGTTCTGAAATGTTAAGGATTGTTCTAGAAATTTTTGAAAGGTATAACGGGGATATTTTTCATGATGATGCTAACTTGATTGGCGCGTTGAGAGACAGTATTTCAGAACCTTTATTTTCCTCAGTTCCTATCATGTGGATTATTAAGTTTGTAGAAACATCGGCGTGTATGGAGGACAAGGATACCCTTACCCAGTTACCAGGAGAAGAACTTTCCCCCAGACGAAACGTGACAAGGTGGCGGCCAAAGAATCCTATATGATCAGCTCTGAAGGGAACTAAGCTCTCCTAGTCCCCGCTGCTTCGGGTTCGCAATACGAATTTTTTTTGAGGTCCCATAAATTATCTTATCGACTCTGGCAATAATTCCAAAATGTTCATTCGATTTAATCACTTCTGTCGAAAATTCAAGTTGTAATTGAGGTTGTTTGCCTCGATTAGTTGTAACCTCGCGAAACTGTTTTGTTCGCATATGGCCTTCAAGTAGTATATTGTGTAAAATGATTGAGCGAAGTTTTGAATTAATCCCGCTAGTGTAGAGTTTTTGAGTTGGGCAAATAATGCTTCTGTGCTAAGTGTTCTACCTATATCTTTTCTATTACTCCGTGTTGGATATAATAGTAGAAGAAATTATTTTTGAAATAATTTGTCGCCATGATTTGTCTACGGACGAACATTAAAGTTTTCAAACATTCACTTCAACTGGAACACTTATGTTTTCTGAAACATGAATAATACGACTAAATTTTATAGTACGTGGTAGAAGCTCTTTTCCCTGTAGCTTTCTTAAGCTACAGGGGCTCAGAAAATCTAGGCACCAGGCAGGTACCCCTCTGATTCAATAGGAATTATTGGTATCACACCCAAAAGGGTATTTTTTATTCTGGAGATATATTCGACTCCAAATCAATATAGTTGAGCCTTATAAAGAAACAAAATTGTTCAAACATTTGATTTCTTGTGATAATATAATATACTCAATATGCATATAAAATACTTCATTTATTATTATTATAGGAATGGTATGATACCTATTTGTTGTGATAGTAGTTTATCATTTTTTAAATGCCATTTCAGCCTTTCCGGCAGTTTCTTTAATGTTTGCTGCAAATTACCTATTTTTACTGAGGCATTCACATGAAATGGTAGGATTCAGTCATTTGCGGTCTCACACAAAAGGCGGATTCTGATTAGTATAGAGCGATATCGCTCTATACTAGTTTTGAAATAGATAACCTGCACATGTATCAAGTATTTTGTTTTATGTGACATTAAATAAAAACTCAAATAACTCAAACCAAACGTACCTTTTAACCATTTTCAAATTTACGAATCTATATCTATATAATTCTTGTACCAAACCCAAAGCGTGAATTTTGTATACCACTTTTGATGCGAACGAACACTTTGCGTCAAATCATAATTGAAAATTCATGCATGTGATGCCCAAATAACAACTTAATGATTTATTTTCATATTACCCTCCCCCTACCTGGCTTACCTGTAATATTTGACCGTTTGATTACCCCTGATACAAACACAATTTGGTGTTGAAATATCGCCTGTCGAGCTGCAATACATTCGCCGAACATACGTCTCTAAACCATATAACTCAGGTCACGGTACGACCACAGTACTGTGGTACGACTCACTGAAGATTTCAAAGCGAACGAAAGTTGAAAGTGTATACAGTGTGATCCATTTGAAATGGAAGCATCCCTATTGATACATACAATAAAAGGTATTATAAATGTCTCTGTATTTTGCATTCTTCATGTAAATTGTCATTACATATTATCCCAGTGAAATAAAATACTCATTATCGTAGTATGGTCTTAGAACTTCATAATTTATGGACCGCCTTCCCGCCACTTTTCCACTTGATACCTTGCGAACTACATACGAGAAAGAAGGTTTGTCATGGTTCTAACATCCGAAACTGTTTGGAAATAGCGTACAAACACAAAATATCAATCAGTACGAAATAGTCTCGGACACTTGTTTAAACTAGAACGCATTTTGAGGAGACCATTGTGCCACCTATCGTATATATGAAGAGATGAAGACGAGAAAATACTATTGATCGTGTCCATTTTGTTATGTAGCGTATCCTTACAGTCAGTTCAAATGTTATCTAACCTCAATCATCAATTATTTAAATCAAATAAATAAATAACATCCTAGCAAATAGCCCAAACAAATTTCCACATGAATGCGCATGAGCAACGGGAACAATTCTCAATAGTTCAGCCTCGAGAGCGAGAACGATTTGGGACGGTTCAAGACAGTTTAGGATCATTTCGCAGTCGAAACCAGAACAGAGTATTCTCATCAGTCCGAAATTATCCTCAATAAACCAGAACGCTCTATTTCAACTGCGCATGATCCTGACGTCCTAAAACCTGAATTTTGTAGAACCAGAACTAACCTAGAGAGACTGCGAAGTATGGAATAATTTATGACTTTAATTATAACATATTTCAGGGTTCATAGTTCGTATATAGGTTTACAAAATAGTGTCCACTTCGATTGGGGTACCTGATGTAAGGTATTTCGGCAACAGCATTGGAGAAAAAATATTTATTTAGACGAGTTCTTGAATTCTACAGAAAAATTCCGATGGATTGCCTTCACCAATAAAAACGCGTCAATATTTTGAAAGGACCAATGGATACATCCATATGATCAATCGGTGGACTTATCGATGAATTTAAGAACTCATTCGAATAATTTTTTCATTGCTGAATATTTAAAGAATTATCTTTGATATTCATTTAGCGCTTTTCATTTTTTACTGTCAGTATTAGAATTCAGTTACATAATAACAATTACTGCACAATGTGACTCTTAGAAAACAAAAAAACACTTAATATTAAGGTGCAAAGGTGACTTTTCGAAGGATTCCATAGGAATATTCTATACTGATGATAGTTCCAGGAGCAACTTGAAGAAAAAAAGGCTTTCGGGAAATTCCAAACTTTGTTGAGTCAAAATCGAGTAGCTGTTCTCTTATTACAATAGGAACCTTTGTTGATTTATGGTAGATCATAGGCCAAAACAGGATGTCGATAATGGATAGTGTATTCTGATTACAGATAAAATAAACATGTTTCAATCATCACAATATTATAGAACATAGATTTTGTATTGCCTTTCTAAAGCCAAATGCAAATTATACTCTCAACTGGCGGTAACAGTTTTGTTGTTCATTTGAAAAAGTGGAATGTTTAGGACTACTGTAGACAGCTGTCACAAATTGGAGAAAATTTCATAATCTACTAAATAGGGAAGAATGATTTTCTTGAGAATATTAATATGTGGTATCGATATTTATTGTTCAAATCGTAAAAGTTTTGAAAATAAAGTTTACATTTCGTTACATTTTCCCCGTGCGTTTGACAATAATTGACTACACCGTACAATTAAACTCAACTTTATTTCCCTGCTACACTGAAAATTAAGAGTAATATTCAAATGTCTATCGCCTTAATAAATCACTTCGTACCGCACTTTAAACTAGACTTCCTCTGCGTGGTGGTAGTGTTTATATTTCGTAAAGGAAGTCTCTGGAAGCCAGTAGGCAAGTCGGTGGAAGTCTCTCGAAGCAACGCAACATCTAGAACGATCGGGTTGAGCGCGATCTTGGCCAAGTCACAATCGATTGACGGAGACCAGCGGCGGCCGGCTTTATTTTTTTGTCAGGAGATGATTTACAACAATATCCAAACAGGTTTATTGAAAAAATATATAGAAGAAAATGAATAAAACAAAAACACTTTTCAAAAATTGAAGCAGTTTTGAACAAAGAACTGAGAAGACTAATTTAATTTTACTTTATTTATTATGTCAAAATATATGTATGCGGTTAACTAGGTACCACAGCCCAGAATAGTTGAATTCTCAATCCAATACCAGACAGTATTGCTCTCTCACTGAGGATTTTTTGGGAGGACAAAAAAATTCAAATATTTCACTCATATGGCCGAGTACTATGATAAGATCTATGATGATAGATCTGCATATTTTTGATCTACAATATCTTCAAATGCAGAATGGGAAAAATGTATATTTCAATTTAACTTTTTTTTCAGCTAGTGCCAACCGACTGAAAACTCTTCTAAGCTTCGCAGTAGGTGGATTGTTGGGGGATGTATTTTTACACTCGCTACCCGAAATTTGGGAAAACGATAATATAGCTAAAGAAGGCAAGTGTAATGTATGTAATACCTCATGAAATAGAAAACGAATAGTTATCATTTCTTATTTTTTACAATTTCCTAAAATAAAACGTTGTATCAATTTTCTCGTTAATAACCAAATGAAGAGAGTCAATAGAGATCAGTAAATGATAGTAGTAGTAATAAAAGTATTTATTTAATTGGGTTACCGTAATGTACAAACGTTCATTAAAAATATAATACATAATGTAAGTACAAAGTAATCATAAATAAAAAATAATATTTAGTTATTTCAGTTGAACGATTTAAAATGAGAAGTTTATGATTGTCAAAAAAAAATAACTAAATGATAAGTATGGATACAGATGCACTCATACACATACATTAAAATTCATTATCTTTTTTGATATGCTGCAATAACACTTGTTTGAAGGTGTGAATACTTTTGTTGTTTCTCAAAGAACCAGGTAGTTTGTTAAATTCCACCAGTCCTTTAAAAATACAGAATATCCATTGCGGACCTTGAGTTTGTCCTTGATAAATGGAAATTTATATTGGTTCTAGTGCCATATTGATGGACTTCATTGTTGACTTTAAATAAATTATTAAAATAGCTAGGCTGAACACCTTTTATTATTTCGAATATAAAAAGTATACTTGGATAATAAGATCTGTTTGAGATTGATAACTACTGAAGATAGTTCAGATAGGAGTAAGTCGATTGCATACTTCTGTTTTGCAGTTTTTGTAGTAGACCTAAATTATTTTTATTTAGAGTATATACAATAATGACTTAATATTGAGATATGGGGCATCTCTTGGAAAAAAGAATAATTTTTTCGAGATTTTTTTATAATATAATCAGCATGACTATTGATTGTCAGTGTTCTATCATAACAGTAACAAATTCAATAGGTTTCACTTCCTATTTGGATGTTCAATTTGATTATCCAACCTATATTTTGTATACAAGTATACAATTAATTGATGAAGATTCACATCCATTTTTCAAGCAGAGATATTTGAATATTTCAATGTAAAGGTGAGAACTAGAAAATCATCACCGAAAATCAACAAATGAAAACCAAAGAGAAAATATTACAACTCAAGTAAATACTCTTATGTACAAACTTTTGAACTTATTCCATAAATTCAGATGAATTTTCAATATCTCTGGGCTGGGAAGGCCGCAACTTCCGTATTACTTGAATTTTTCTTCCCGCTGATTTGATCACAAAATAATAATTTTCAAGTTGGTCTAAAGCATTGAGTAAATGATGAATTAATACAATTGAAACATTCTTAAAAACAGTACCTAATATCACCAAAATATATTGTCGTTACAATTGATAACATTTATTTTTTAGGTGGACGCCACAGATCCACAATTGAAACATTCTTAAAAACAGTACCCAATATCACCAAAATATATACTTATTGTAAGCATAAATTGTCGTTACAATTGATAATATTTATTTTTTAGGTGGACGCCACAGATCCACTAGTGGTTTATTATTATTAACTGGTCTCATTGTGTTTGTGACTGCCGAAAAACTCTTCACTGTGATAGAAAAAATTGTAGAGAAAAATGCAGTAACTACTCCTGAGAACAACAATACCAAAGGCTTAAAGCCCCAAGAATTCAAAAAATCTGCCGTAAGTGAAATTATTTTCTTTCTCAATAATTTTTTTCTTCGAAGATAGAGTATTTCCTTAGTAGAATTTTTGATAATAAGTAGTTTGAAATTATCATAACTTGCTTTTATTGCCAGTTTCTACATATTTTTTTCCCTAAATCTTTAATAAATAGATATACATTTTTCATGTTCATACATTGCATGTTTTCCCGTGGGTTGATCAATAATTGACTACACTAAATAATCAAACTTCACTTTATTTCACTTTAAATACAATAAACACTTCAACTAAAACTTCAACCATTATTTGAATGTATATCGCCCCACTAGATCACTTCGCGTACTGGGCTGTAACGTCCACTTAACTGTCTCGATATCCATGCAGATAGCCTTTAAATATCGTAATCGAATGTCGTAGAAATTTATCCGAAGTTCTGTCGAAGTCAGTAGCATTATTCTCGCTGCTTCTCGAGTGGCGGGGAATCATCGTGCATTCGCGCGCTCTTAGCTACGTCACGTTTGACCGGCGTTATTTTAATTCGGGCATGATATACAACACTACCTCCTTCCCTGAGGTTGTTCGCCTCGAACGACATTCCAAGAGGGGACATCACGACCCATATAAGGACTCACCCTCTCTATATGGGCAACTTTTGGCTTGCTTGTGGTCATGGTCTCTGCAACTTTGGACACAAATCTTTCCGACGTTGGGGTTGGTAGAGCCATACTGCATCGCCCTCCTTGAAGCTTACTGGCAGCGACTTTTTGTCGAATCTCATCTACATCCTGTCGCTGGAAAGCTGTAATTTGGTCCTGGCAAATTCGTATACAATTTCCAGTCCCTCCTTCAGGTCATTCACATACTCTGAAAGAGGTACCATTTGAGATTCATGGAAAGGCCTGCCATACTATACATCTATCGGATGTTCCCTACCAGTTAACAACACGGATGGTGTATAACCTGTCGCGTCATGTTGGAACCAATTTATTCCAGTCTCTTTGGATTTCGCAGACAAACATTAAGAAGTAGTTATTGATGGTGCAATTATGCCTCTCGACCATTCCATCTGATTGTAGGTGAAGAGCAATTGCTCTTGTCTTCTTTATTCCCAACAGAGTCATCATTTCCTTCCATAAATTCAATTCGAATTTGCTTCCTGATCAGAGTGTAGTTCTTGGGGTATTTCGTGTCTGACAATTACATTCTACAACAGGGCTTCTGCCACCGTTTTAGCTTCTTGGTTGGGTAAGGCTACTACTTTAGGCCATTTGGAAAAGTAGTCCATCCCAACCATAAGGTACTTGTTACCGGATGTCTTCGAACCCTTTCTAGAAGAGCACAGGTCACAGCACTTACACCACTCTTCCACGTCTCGACGGCAATTGAACCAATAGTACCTCTCACGCACTCGCGCTAGAGTTCTATTTACTCCGAAATTCCTTCCAGTGCGGCCATCGTGGAGCTGTTCAAGGATACTCGAGATACACGTCTTAGAAAGAATCATCTGGAATCTGTGGGTTCTTCCATCCGAGCTTTCCCATTTCCGAGTGAGTAAGTCATCTCGAATGCTCATGGAGTCCCATTGGAGCCAGTAATCCTTTTCCTGCTGGCCGGCCTCACTCCTTTGGCAATCCATTCTCGAACAGATTTCAAGACGGAATCCTCCTTCTGCGCTACGATGATGTCTTGCCTCGTCAGGAAGGTAGTGTCACCCTTAGAGGCTGTTAACGACCGTACCACACCATGGACAAGTGATTCCTCAAATTGGCTGTCCGAACCCTTGAACAAGGAACCCTTACAGGTTGCTACCCTCCGGGTCAGAGGAAACCCAAAGCGAACACGAAGCGGCGATAGGTAAGGGAGCTTATCTCCCTATTAGAGTTTTCCATAAAGCAGTCTCTGCCCGCTACCTTATCCCCGCTACCTTATCACGTCTGGTGGGAGTGTGTTCTTCTGGTAACTGGCGATTACTCAAAAATCAGTCGACAACTAATATGTTACTGCTGCGTCCTAGGAAATCGAATACCTGGGCACTTAGGATGCAGCAGTCAATGTACTTCTCTTAATACAGGCTAAATTTGGTTTTTCCAAACCTCGACGATTCTGTTCTGAGTGATCTCGAACGCCAGTCTCTTCTTTCGTCGGATGTTGAACGAATCGACATTCCCACCAAATGTCCTACTCTGCCGCAGTTATAACATTTAGGCCGTCCTCTTACCTTGGGTGCAGTTCCATTCGTCAAATATTTCTTAAAGAGTTGTTCAAGACCTACCAAGAGTCGATCTGTTCCTTCGTATTCCTATTCATTGATGATCCTCACTAGAACGTTTTGTTGTTGTCGCGAAACATTTTTAGCAGCTTCAAATTCTAGGGCATAAATGATGGCTTCATTCAATATTTATGATGTGCCATCTTCAATGACTGCTGCAGCTCCATGTCACAAACCCCGCCGATGAAACTATGGACGCTACCCCAGTGGGTGAAGTTATCTGTTGCTTCTGAATAGGCGAGTCATACTAGCGTCTCGACTTCAGCTCCAAACTCTTGCAAACTTTCTGACAGACCTTGAGTTCTAACCTTCAGTTGAGCTCTTTAGACTTGTTGAAGATGCTGACCTCCAAAGCTGATACGACTGCTTCATACTCCTTTTACCTATTCACTGGAATATTTTGCAGAATTTTGAAAGCTTTTCCTCGTAGTGCCAGTATAAGAGCTGTTGCTTTCTCCTCATTTCTCCACCCATTATTTTCCGCAGAGGCCTCATATTGTCTGCGATAAATTGACCACTTCGCGTATCGCACTGTAACTTCCACTTGACTGTGTACTTGACTGTTTTCAAAATCGTTTATTTGACAATTTTCTAGTAAACAACAATTTTTTTGTGTAGGTGGTTCTGTGTTTGGCCCTGTTACAGGCTTATGCCTCTTCAGGGTGATACTTGACTGTCCGCCGCTAGTGTTTAAATATCGAACATCGTAGAATTTTCGCCGAAGTTCTTGCTGCTTCTGGAGTGGGAGGAAACATTGGGCATTCCCGCGCTCTTAGCTACGTCACGTTTGGTTAATTGTTATCAGTGG
>WOGJ01205733.1:0-11236 GCA_015342185.1 Leptinotarsa juncta | reverse complement strand
CCTCGACACGTGTGTGATCACCATGTGATCATCTTCAAAGAGGAAGATCAGTTTTATCTTCCTCTTTGAAGATGATCACTTGATGATAGAAACACGTGTCGAGGTGTTAAAAATAACGATTTGGTGTTGTGAAAAAACTCCAGTAATATTCATTACTACACCAAAGGTTCCAAACAGTGCATCATGAATAAACTAAGAGTTTTGTTACAGAAGTACCTGTTGATGTTATTGTATAACGAATAGAATAAAATAAACTTGAAGTATATACCTTCGCTGAACGTTTTATATGAAATATATAACATTCCATTTAGCACAAATCTATTTCAGATGACGAATTGGGAAGATTGGCCCTTTTACCACTCATACAATTGATAGGGTTTAGATGAATAGTGGGTAGACCAAGTAAAAGCAAAGAACATAGGACCCTGTCACATCCAAAGAACAGAGATATTATGTCAACAAGTGAAAAATATTCAAGGTTTCAGATTGGGTAGAGTTCCAGTTTTTTTATAAATATATATTCAAGTATACTCTCTTCTATTTAGTGTTTAAATGATATTTTTTTAAGCCTCTTAGGTTTCACATCTGTAGACACTTTATATAACAGAATTTCAAACCTCAAATTTTTCTCATATTTAAATATGATCCTCATAGTAATTTGTCCATTTCCATAAATGGAGAATACAAATTCAGTCAAGGTATTAACAATCACTACTTCAATAAATTACCTGCCTAATGAAATATAAATAATTCTTATATTCCAGCTTTTGATTACTAAAAATAAACTTTGACTATTATTAAATGAAGATGTAAACCAAGACAGAGGGTAAAAACTTCAATTCTGATTTGAACTCCTTTATCAATACTCTCTCCAATGAAAAATTTCGTTTCTAATAAATCGTTTTTCATATGATTATTTGTCCAACATGAGACGTCATTTTTTGGTCAGACACATTTCAAATGAATTCAATTTATATGTCACAACCCAATTTCATGATACTTTTCAATTAATACATCTTTGAACTGAAGTTAAAACGTAGAACCCTCACAAAATTCAAATAAGGAAAGATTTGCCGCATGAGATGTGACTTTTAAAATTAACCTAAACTCTCAAAATTGAATTTTGGCTAAAAAAGGGAATAGAAGTAAATTTAAACCCCGTACTTATGAATTTTACAAAACCGCCAATTAGAATAGTAAATAAAAACTCCGATTCCCTCGATGTTACTACCATTGAAAAAACACATCATCTCAAACATAACCTTTCTATGTACGTATATAAACAATACTCATTTCTTAGCATCAGTTGGCAACAATTACAATTCGGTAAGTAAATAACAAGGTGTGAGAGAGGAAACAAACCTGGAACCATTTGGTATGTCTGAGGGCTGCCAGCGCCTGGAGACACTTGCCGCGTGAGAGAACATCCCGGTCGAACCCGCCGCTCGCAGCTTCTAGACATCAAAGAAAGGGTGTTTGACCATCAGTAGCTCACCACCGCCACGCTACCGACATCCCACGTGTGTCACTCACGGGGAGGAAGGGGTGGCAGCAATGAGCAGGTTAGTTGGTCAAAAATCCTTAGTCCCACACCACCTAAAATCAACCTCTAAAACAGCCATATGGCACAGTACATTTTTTTATAAGTATTGGACTGGAATAGACGATTTTGTCCATCCAATTTCATTTCGCAAAACATGTCACATTACAGATTAGATGGAAACCAAATGTGGTGTTCCTCGAAGTGGCACATCGGACGCACTGCCATAGACTGTATTGAAATAATCTTCTCGAGTCGTTAGAAATATTGAAAAAATCTGGAAAATTAACGGTAATTGGATGAACATATCAACCACAAACCAAACAATAAATATTGCATTTTATTGTCTGTCAGTGCTGTCCCTGAGAGTCTTCTTATCTTGTAAGTATCAGTCGCCCACGTCTGATAAACTCCATGTTTACAGCGACTGATACACACTGTAGATAAAACTGTAAAAAAGTCCAATATTTATTAGCGAACATCAAGGTTTAAGCTGTATAAAACGAGACATTTAACATTTTACATACAAATACATTTCTCAAAATGTGTATTAATTGTCGTTTCTCTAAAGTTATATGCGATAACAAACACTTACGTAGGGAAAAAGAGACATTGGAGCACCTACCAGCTGTCAAATCTTAAGTATGTTTCAAAAGTTAACTTCTGCCATTTCATTATTTTATATAAAACAGATATTCTAATACTATACAACTACTAAGGCATAAAAAATTGCTAAGGAATAACCGATAATAGTCAACTCATAAAAATGTTCAATCTAAAGAGAATTTTTCTTTTCTAAAAAACATTTCTGTTCTCAATCAATTTCACCGTAAAAAATGATCCCATTACTACTTTAAGATTTCAAACTGAAACGTTCTGCATGTGAAAAATTTTGGTTATTACCAACTTTTGGCTACGAATCTATTCCTTCCTGTCCCAAGAACAGAATCAATGCTTTATCAAATTAGTTGCTAAGCATCAAGCATTATGAACACCTTTGAAATTATTTGGATTGCTTAGGGCTACAGATTATCCTTTTACAAAGATTTTCCTTATATATTTTCCAAATACAGGGTAAAAATGAAAGTAAAAATGAAAGAAGGCCAATTCGTTATGGAACAAAAATTTGCTCAGACCCGTCGATTGTCGTTTCAGAAGGAAACTTTTTTTCATCTAATATCAACCTTATCACTTTCAATCCATTTTCACCAATTTCGGTGGGATGAAATCAAACTTTTAAATCGTAAATGGTATCAGAGGTCAAGCGATAAATCATTTGAAAGTTTATCGATTATTTTTTCCAACACTTTCACTTTTTTAATTTGATGAACAGATTTCAAAATATGCGTTTTGAAATCAACAAGTTAACATGTTTTTCACATATTTTTGGCCTTACAAATTGGGGATAATGAAATTTATTTTATCATCATCTTGTGGGATTTAGAAATTCTTTGAATTCTCGTACAAATTCAATCACGTATTTTTTATTAAGAAGCTTATCTGGATTTTGGTCATTAAAAAAACATTTTATTTTCATAATAGAGTTCAATTATCAATATCCTTTCTGCAGCTGAATAAACCATTTTGAGCAAAATAATAACCCTGAATTGTCTGGTTGTGAATCCGTTTTATGATCTGATTCCCACTAATTGGGAAATCAAAAAATTTTTCTCAGGATCACTATTATCATTACTTTTTGAAAAGTTCACAAATTGTGGTTGGTTTAGAACGCAATTCAACTTACATCTTTCCCAAGAAACTACAAAGTTAATAATATGGAACGACAACAATATATTAATTAAAAAATGTAATTTGAAAGTTGCAGAAAATCTCTGAACGAAAATAATAAAAATCTCTTTCACAAAATTGTGCAAATGGCAAAGATTCTAATTTTTTTCTTAATTAGTTTCAATTTGGTAAAATTGTAATATTTCTGTGTTATTGAAACATATGATACTACAGAGAAATACCTAAGTACAAAGTAAGAAAGGAAGAGAAAGAAAGATTCTTGAATTCAATAACATATTTTTTTTTGCTATTTATCTATTTTATTCATCAAACAAAATTGTTTGAAATTATATTTGAATTTGGACAGGATTATCACTTTTAGTGTTTCTTGAGACATCCAGGTGAGCAAAAGTTAACAATCATTCCTTTTATTTTATTTGGCAAACGATTGTAGATATTAATACCTTCCTGTAGTATGGACTTCTCAAAATTCTGATAGCTGATTTTTTTGTTATATTGTCTTGTTCTATAATCACGCCATTCAACTTTCAAACATTTATAGTGTAAAGTTAAAATTTTGGCAACAAAATCATCAAACCAAATTGTTACTTTCAAAACACAATTTTAGATGCTTTTTTGGAAAAAAATTCTAAGCACTATCTGCATTCCATTTTGAAATCCCAAAGTGATAATTGGATCACTCTATACCTTTAAAATATCAGAAAGAACAAAAAGTGGGGGGTCGCCCCAAAGTTATCTCATTTACTAATATTACAAAGTGGGGAGTGGCTAAAGTGACATGTTACCTACTTTCGTAGACAAAAACAATATCTGGCCTATATTAAAAGAAAAATTCTGAACAAACGTACTCATAAAACCAAATTACATCACCAGGCTTTATCCAAATTAATAGTTGCTTTCGGTGATTCAGCCGAAAGAGACCATAAAGACCTGTCATAGAAGAAAACCAGCTTAAACCCTGCACAGTACTGTACACGCACATTCACGCACTTCTCCTCTCAATTCGGTTACCTTGTTGTTCTCTAATGACTGGACTCGTAAACTGCACAAGGACAGTTAGGTTGTCGTCTCCTCCGCCGATGACGAGACCCGCTTCACCGGCGTTAATGGTAACACTGTAGGGACGATCTGGAGCGACCGTTTTCAAAGCGGGTGGCAGCAGCTCGACGACCTTCTTCAGGAGGGTGAGAGTCGGCTTGTCGGCGCACAACACCACCAGTTCTACGTTCGAATCACCTTGTAGAATAAGACCCTTGGCAAGGTGGCCCACTCTCATAACGCCTTTCAGGATTCTGTTTGTGTCGCGATCTTGTTGGAAAGAAAACCTAGAAACGACAAGTTTCAATTTGAAATAGCTATTTATACCAGTGAGAGTGGTTTCTAATAAGTTAAGTTTTTGATGCCGCAAAAACAGTCTTTCATATGCTAATTGAATCTCAGCAATGATATGGAATACCTTTTTGGGGAACAGGCAATCCAATCCTCTCCTCTGCATTGATAGTACAGAAAAGGGGTGTAAGGTATCTGTATAAAGTGAAGCCTGGAGAGTCTTGCACAAAATGTTTTCACAACTGTAAAATCTTAATAGCCATTACCCTGTTTATTTAGCCTTCAGATGATTTGGCTTGTACAGAAACATAAATTGAAGTTCAACTTTTTTCCACTGCCTATACCACTCGCATTTCAGTACTGAGAAAATACAACTGATGAAAATACTCATCATACAAAAGAGGAATACCAATCTGTGAATTCTGAAAATTTAAAAATGTTCATGTTAATCACATAACAAAATTCTCAAAAACACTACTGATATGATAGATAGATTTATTTATCACTTAAAGCTTTATACAAAGATAATACAAAAAAGTCTCCTTATTCTGAACAAGAATAAAACGGTTCATATCAATTTTCATATAAAGAAAAAAATTCCTGAAAATCTTTATAGCAATATGAATCTTAGTCAGTCAGGCTAGACTCTGACCTCAGCTTCTCTTCTCATATAGACTTTGTTTGTAAACAGGTCAATAAAGCATATTATGCAATTGTTCAAATGAAACCAATTTTAGACATGAATGGGTTGTTGAACCTATACTATGTATGCATTTGCATATAGCCACTTATCAAATAATACTGCAACATGGGGGCTATCAACTGAGTACAAAACAGTTTTTATATCTCAAAAAAGACTTATTAGACTGATATTCAATTTGGAACATAGGGAATCCTGTAGATCCACTTTTAAAGAGCACCATATTCTACCATTCCATTCCATATTTATCCTAAAATGCGTAATATTTGTGAAAAATAACTTTGCTGAATTCAACATATTGGGAAGAAATAATAATTACCCTTCAAGAAAATGTATCCTTGATATACCAAAGCACAGGACAGCAACCTTCAAAAATTCTACTCTCTATAACTGTATATCAATCTACAACAAGCTGCCAAAGTTTCTTAAAGACATTAGCAGCTATGACAATTTCAAGAACAAAACAAAGAAATATCTTTTAGAAAACTGCTTCTATACTATGGAAGAATTTTTCAAGCACTGAATGTTTACAAGTGGTTTGTGTTAGCTAATATTTATGTACAGATATGTTTATTTTAATATTTACGTCCCTTTTGTGAAGCTATTTGTTTGTTATTGTTATACCTATTCTGTGACCTGCCATTTGTACTGAGTGTATACAATATGGTTAATAAATACTATTACATACTACCTAGTTTGTGCTGTTAGGACGTAGTAAAATATCTTTACAGCACAAGGTAGTATGTACTATGAGGACAACTTTGTCTCATCAGCTTCAATGTCTGACGCAGTTGCCGATGAAATGCCAGGCATGAAAGCTGCATACCAAGTCTAACAAACCAGGGAAATAGCTCTTGGCAGTGTCATTGTTTTCAAAAAAACTGTAAATTGTCGGCCTCTTTTATAAAAGTTCAAAATATTTAAAAAGCAGACTAGTGTAATCTACTGACAAGAACTTGATCAAATATTTCACAAATTGGAATTTAATATTGTGATTGCATACGTTAGCTTTGAAACAACAAATGCGTTGAGACATTGATTGATTTCTGTTGCTTCACCTACTCAAAACTGCTGGATGCAGTTACTTCTAATGATGATTTCTATTACCGCCCCAGTCTGATTTTTGTGACTGATTGGTGATTCTGATTGATTTTTATTAAAGTATGGTTTTACTCAATTAGAACCCTAAGAATAATTTTAATGTTTTTATTCCAGATAGTTCAAGGTGCTTGATGTTCATCTGATGAAAGGACAATGATGAAATGGTGAGTTGATTGAATCGAATTTTTAAATTTTTTTGTTAATATCTTTGATTTTCTGTGATGATTTGATTACCGCCCCAGTCTGAAATTGATGACTGATTGGTCAGGTCTGAAGAAAATTATGGAATATAATTTGTAAATGTAAGGCAATTCAAAGGTTTTCATAGGGCAGGGCTTTTAAATATTGATTAACAAATAAATACTCTTCAGACACAGTTGGATCTCTGTTAGAGTATTGGTACATGGTATGTTTTCTCCGCTTGAGGCTCTGTTCACGAGATGAAGTTGTTACTAGTTAACAATCTTTCTCTCGGAGGAAGGTTTAATATATTTAGCAAAGCCGCTTTGGTATTAATAGTCTCAGGCACTTGCTGTTTGGGTTGGATTATAATTCAACTATCGTCTATGATAAGAACACTTGTTGAAACTGTATTTAGAGAAACTATCGTGTCAGCTTAATATGGTTATTTTTATACAAACATGACATATCCTGTGCTGAGCTGGGGTCACTCTTTCCATTCTGAAGAAAATTTTATGTTACTAAGGAGAAGCTTCCGTATTATTATGAATCTTAAATGTCGTCAGTGCTGCAGACATTGTTTTGTTGACCTTACAACACTACATTTTCTTGTGCATGTATACTGAACTGCATTAAATATGTCATAATTATGAAACACTTCACAACCAGGACACTATGTTTGAATATCATATATTGAATAGAAGCAGAAAGGGAACCGCCTACAATGCTGTACATTTCTTCAATTGCTTGCCAGTGACCATAAGACTCCTTGAGGAGAGATTATTAAAAAAAATCATAAGATGATTTACTAAAAAAAGCTTTTTATTCAATTCAGGAATTCTTTGATAATAACTTAGTTGACCTAATATGATTGTTTAAATTGTATTTAATATGATAGGACAAATTGTAATTTTACTTCTTTCATTTATTAAAGCGTGAACAATTAAAAGAAAAGGAAAAGAAATTTCAAAACGGTAATTAAATGTTTCGAAAGTAAATTATTGAGTATAAATATATCCCAAACATTTTACATTACTTTCACTTCGTATGCGAAGAATGTACCAGATTTCAAATCACTTTCAAACGTCAGTAGATAAATTGGTATATATATTGACGCTCATCTAAAATGGGATGCACATATTGATTACTTAGTCAAAAAACTAATGATTCCTTACATATAGATTAAAATACTTGAGACCATACATACAAACAGCCCAGATGCGAATGCTGTACTATACACCTCACATACGGAATAATTTCTTGGGGAGTAGCAAACACAACTTTCTGAAACACCTAGAACAAGCCCAAAAATCAGTATTGAAAATAATCCACCTCAACAAAAAAAACATACTGACCAACTCATTATATAAAGAAACATCAACTCTAGACACCAGACAACTCTCTCTAAACTATAAGACGTGTCGGTAGACATGAATTAAGGAAAATAGAACACCAATATGAAACTCAACACAAAAATAATTTATATGTTCCGAATTCAAGGAAATACATCTTTCAAAGATCTTAACTCATACCTAGCTCCCGATTATAATCTTGTCCCACATACCATTTTTTTATATTCAAGCATCTTGATGGATATTTGTAATTGAAAAGAATCTCAGATGTTTCAACGCTTTTTTTTTCTTCTAGGGAATATACCCAGAATGTGTCTCGCAGCTAGTGAGTGATAGGGTAAATTTTCACTTTATTATTTGTTTTTTTACTACTTTCCAGTTTTTTTATTATGATGATAAATTTTCACACTGAAGTTATTTGTAAACTCTGACACTTAACGGATAACAATGTTTTTTGCCAAAAGGATTCTGAAATTTGTAGTATTAACAAAGTAATTGAGTTGAATGTTTCTCAATTTTTAACCTTAGTTTTCTGTTCCAGGCTGTTACAGATTGCAAATTCAAGAATTGCCATGGAATAATTTGTTTTGCGGTAAGTTTTTCAAGTTTGATAGAACTACTTGTAGGAATTTTAGGAGTTTTATGTCCATATTAAAACAGAACTAAATGAAATTAAATGAGTTTACGATATTTTCTGATTCATTAACAGTATTTCTTCTGTTGTATTTCTAACATTTCTTTCTATGAGCATTATCTTGGGATGAATTTGAAATTTTTTCTTCGCTATACTTTCATGCATGTACTGTTTATTATAAATGATGCGACTTTTCACAAATGAAGTTATCTGTATTCTGACACTTAACAGATAACTATGTTTTTTGCCAAAAGGATTCTGAATTCAACTACTGAAAGTTCATCTGAGTCCATACTTTTTTATCACTACCTAATCTCACTTTTCCTTCTTCTAGCTTGTCTGGACATTCGAGCAAGAAGATCAGTCCTCGTGATGTATGAGAACCCACACAAGAAATCTAATATTTCTCTTCAAAACTTAAATTTCCATTATTTCAGTAAATTGCTCCAACCCAGGGGAGTATTTGAACAGAAAACAGTATTTGGGAACGGGGAGGTTGAGGGATGCTTTTTTTCTGGAACTCTTGAAGATGTCCCACTTGAATCAGGCAAAACTCTGGTAAATTTGACAAAATAGCATAAGTGGTTTAGATTCAATGGCAAAAGAAAAGCAAGTTTTATTTCACTCGTGCTTAAAACCACCAAAATTGATACAGGACTCTATAACAACTTACCATCTCATTTTTGAGATTCACCTCCAAAAAAATTCTAAACCAAATTGAAATGTACAACTTCCATGAATTTATTTAGTTGATCGCTGAAAATCGGCATTTGTTCATGGATAATCACGGTAATATAATTCCCCATTTTATCTATATTTCATTCATTTTAAATTCTATACATTTCACATATATTTTTTTTTATATTTTATACACCATACTTCGTATATTTTATACATTTACGTTTTATATATACATACATTTTACATTTTATATATTCATATTTTAGTCATCCCTTAAAATGTATTTTATCTTGTATGTAGATCATATATGTTTTTAATTTTCAATATCCCATATCACAATTATTGTCAACCTCGATTATATTCCCAAGACTACAAATTATTCTATCATCTCTCTTTAGTTATTTGGGTTAAGGTTTGGACTTGTCTATAAAATGTAAAATTTTCTTGAGACAAATAAAAATGAAATGAAATGTAATAGTGTCCTGGACAAATAGAAATCATATTAGTGGGGATTTTGTTTCACGCCAGAAAAGTAGTTGTTTTCTGACTTTATTCACCTGATCTTATGGAATTTTAAGTTTTGAAGTTGATGTTGATGTCGTCTGAAAGGAACTATTTTACTTTGGTAAGTATAATCATGTTATGGCATCGTTTAAGGATGTTCCTCCAAAAAATGTATTTTCAATTCTTATTAAAATTTGACAATAGTTTCTTTTTAGATATAATATCAATATAATAGTGAGTTTATTTAGTTGTACTATGGTAGGCAATAAATTATCTGACTTTGCCTTAATCTGTCTCTTGCAGTGGCATACGAAAATTATACTATAAACAGATGAGGAAAAATGATAAAATATATATAGAATCACAACCTTGACAAAGTTTTCGTTTGATGCAATATTTTTGAAATGTAGTGCCTACTATATGGAATTGTACTTTTCAAAGTTATAGGATAAAAATATACAACACAATACAAACAGATCATTATCATGGTTAATAACATGAATTATAAAATTATGTTATTTTCAAGCAGACTCTCAAATAATGAATATTTTGATAAAGTTGTCAAATTATTCTCATATCAATGTGATTTTGTACAAAAATTGAACACATTGTTCTAAATATTCACAAAGATGTTCGGGAAGCATATTATTTATGAATTTGATACAAACATTTGAACATGGTTTACTAACCCACGTTTCGTTTTCTCTAATCGTGACTCGTGTTCTTTTAATCTTATATTGAATAATTGCAAGATTTAAGTTATGAAACATACTCTACAAAGTCTTTGAAAAAAGTATGCGATTTTTATTACAATCCTTAAATATTTACTGAGATATAATCTTATTATTCCCGAGAAGCAAGAATGTTCATATCACAGAATTTAAATAGTAATTGATTGTAGAAGTTCATGTTATAAATATTTAGAAGAACTGCATTGAAGTAGCTACACAAATTTCAATAGTTCCACATGCAATTAAGGAAAACTGCATAATTATGTTCAAAATTTTGTTGTTTTACGAAATGCATTTGTTCTTGGAGGAACTACCTAATTATATTTAAAAGCTCAACATGATGAGTAAATCTTAGGACACCTAATTATGTACACTGATTATATCTAGTTTTTCTGAATTTTTGAAGTGAAAAACTACTTTGGATTTGTGCTTCTTGCCTATATTTACTCAAATTTTTATATTACAGGAAAACATTCAAAAGTGATTCTACAATAATGGCAATTGAAAGTAATAAGGTAGGTTTTACTTCCCACATTCATTTTATTACAGAATTGTTAGTTTTTCATACTAGATTAATATTTTGAGACTCCAGATCATTAAACTTTGGACAATTGAAGATGTATCCAGATAAAAAAAGTTTTTCTGATTATTTTTGATAAAGGATATCGAATTTGTTACAGAATGTCTTTTTTATACTACATTGGTATTTTGAAACTATGCAATTGAGTAAAGTTT
>WOGJ01205642.1:4749-16562 GCA_015342185.1 Leptinotarsa juncta | reverse complement strand
CTTTGTTCAACCCATAGAAATCTACAGGGTGGTCGAGTGTACCAATTTAATCGAAATTAAACGACCTCATGCATTTATTTTTATATATAGTATGTTATAAAAATATCCCTAGACTTTTCCGATGTGTGTATTTAAAAAAAAAGAAGGAGGGCATATCAAACTTTTTGTCCGAGCCCGTCGACTCAAGGGAAAAATACTGAAAAAATATGCTTATCCAGAGGAAAAGGCCAGTTTAAGAAGGTTTGGATATAGGTAGCGTCTATATAACAAAATGGAGATGTACAGGAATACTAAGGGAAAGTAATGATAATAATTATGGGAGTAACAATAGACTTTCGTTCCTGAAAACTGTTTTGAAAATTGTGCTAGATGGTGCCAGATATTTGAACGTTATTTCTCTAAATTTTCTTGCCATTATTAGACACGCATTTGTTTATTGTCTGTAGAGAAAATAACATTCCAGCTCACATAATATGTCAATACAACTTACAGTTAGGTCAATAAGAACCCATTTTTTTCATAAATTACAACAGTCTTTCAAACAAACATTTATTCACTATGTCTGAAAGCCACAATATTTCTGAATTTTTCTCCAGCCCTGTAAGTTAAGTTTGTTGCCGCCGCCGAAGACAAATCAACAGTCTGTTGTCATTCGACGAAGGATGTTCCTCCTGCAATTTAATGACTTTCTGGCAATAAAAGTCGCTCTCAACCATGCAATAAGTAAAATACCATGAAGTAAAATCACTGGTTGGTTTCCATTAGCCAGATGACGGTTGCATAATACGTTATTTATATTCTTGCGGCCTTACAGATAGGTTTTTAATTATTGCCTCAGTAAATAATCAACAATCTGTCGCATACATACATTATGGTACCGTTAGAAATTATAATGGCGGCATTCTTAGAATAAAATAAGTCGGAGGTAAATAAAAGTAAGTGGCAGTAGACACGAGAGTATTTACCAGCTTCTACACTCCATTAGTTGTTCAATTTGTAGGCAAAATTCATGAATACGTCAAGTTATTGACGTATTCATGGACTCTTAAGTAGTTCATATTTCACAGTAAGTTTTCGGGCTGAACTTTTCAGTTTACCCTTTATTACTCTTCAGCGGATTCACTATTGATTTATCTTTGTTTATTTTTCAGATTGTGAAAGGTTATACACATACACGCAAAAAACATCTTTAGGTATTTCTTCCTTCCCATATCCTTATTCTCCGTTCATCACTAAAGTCTGCTCTAGGGGAAAGGTGTTTAAAATCTGGTTAAAATATGTTTTTCCGTTAACCAGTTGTCGCACCACTACAAACAATTTCAATAATACTTAATTTGAAATAGATATAAAAGCAAATTATGATAGGTAGTAAATTCATTGATATACCAGTTTTCGAAATTATAACAAAAAGGTTATATTGTTTTATTTCACTATTTTTAAATCTTTGCAAAAGCATCATTCAACTTATTCAAGTTGCAAATGGGTTTATTTATGTAATCTTATGTATTACAGAACTTTGAGATCAAAATAATCTTATATAAACTTAAATCTTAATAGGCATGAATTAAACTGGGCAAGTATTTTAATAATAAATTGGCACTTCAGACAAAATTATGTCGAGTTCTTCATATTAATTTTGAACTCTATAACTTTTCATTAGGTTAGTTTAGTGAAAATTCTAAACGCTTTCTCCTAATGTCTCCACAAACAAATCACGAGTAAGTTCTATTCCAATATACACAAGCCTGATGACCCCATTTTTGGCATCTACAACATTTTATCCATAATAATAACCCATGTTATCCTTGGAAAATGTTTCCGTGCAAAATCTTCATCTTCTTCATCATTTATCTCGGACTCGAGGATAGAAGGAGTTTTCTTTCTCTTATTGAACACCCCTTTACCTTTTCTTGTCCCTTTTTGTCGTATTTTAAAAATACTGTTTTTAACATGTTCTTTTTGTGTTCTTCTGTTTCTTTTTTCAGCTTATTCGTGTTGTGTGGAGGCAGGAATGGTTTATCCGAGCTTTTAAAATAACTTCCAAATTTTTTGTGTTAGAAAGGTGGCCATTTAGAATCCATAGCACCGGGTCCTCCGCAGAAGGTTTTGTATGGTGCAAGAAATGGTCAAACCGCTCGGTAAAAACATTTAATTTCATCCATCCTGAGAAGTTACGGGCCCATATGGATCCTGTTTGTGTCCCATCCATTAGCTCTATCTTCATACAAACCCTTTGAAAGATAAACATAGCTGGAACAAAAATTCCTGTAGCAGACATGCAAACTACCACAGTTGTTGTTTCTCCTTTCAACTGACGTGAATCTTGCTACCTGTTTACGTCCAGTTCTTGCAAAATACCTTAGTATTTTTGGTCAGTACCGTAGATGTACTGGCCTCATCAATGTTATAAATTCGAAGGGGTGGAAAGTGTTTTACCTCTTGAATGGTTACAGTAAAGAATGAACTTTTCAACTACAGGCTTGTTAAAGGCACATGCTCGATAACTTGAAGTGGACTCTGGGTGAAAGGGTTACATCTGGGTACCGCTGACGAAATTCTCTCAACCAATAATAGCCAGCTTTTTCCCCGCAAAAAGGTTGGGTGATATTGTATTTTGTGGAAAGTTGATATGCTAAAGATAGAATATCTTGCCGGGTTAGTCTGGTTAATCATATAGTCTTCCAACCACCCACCACGATTCGTTTTTTTTAATCGGTTTTATTTAGCTTGTACTGTTTATTTGTTTGTGTCAGATTTAGTAATTGAACTTTGACTTCCTCCTTGTTGACAGATTGATCTTATATTTGGTACACACATTCAGTCTTGAGGACAATACAATTCAATAAATTCTGTATCATTTAAAATCCATGATGGGCAGCTACAAAATATCGGATTACATATTTTTTCACAACAACCTCAATATGGGTGGATATCAAATAACAGGGCTTGACCAGTAGAATAGTAATACATTTTGAAAAAGATGTAAATTCAATATTGCCGCAGATTAAATGGCGGATTACATATTATCTCGTAATACTAAGCAGTAAATGAACTAAGTAACAATACTAGAAACTGAAAACTGGAAAATAAGATAAGTAAAAAAATGTATGTTGAACGGATTCATTAAAAAAACAGATAATACTGATGTATATGATGTACTGAAAACTAAAAATTGATTGGAAAGGTCCTAGGTTGCAGTTATCACACCACTCCTCAGTAATCTACGGTATTGATCAGATAAAAAATAAAAAAAATCGTTGGGCGTAGTATTTACATGTTTACTCAGGTTACGCTACGCCAAACGATTTTATTATTTTTTTATGTGATCAGCGTAGATTGCTGAGGAAAGTAATGTGATGGCTGCTACCATGCGGCTGCTTCCGAATTATTTTTTAATATTCAGTACATTGTCAAAATCGTCATTATCTTCTTTTTTCTTTTTTCAATAAAACCGTTCAACATATTATTTTTACTTATTTTTACATATTTTCATAGTCTAAAACAATAATAGTAAGTAATTTAGTCAAGTAATAGTCAGAAAAATAAAACATTGTGTTAGGTCAAAATGATCCGCACGGATCATCGCATACACTATTATGCCATTATAAAAACAAAATAGAACACTTTTGACTTCTACTAGTCCAACAATCTTTGCATTTGACAGTCTAGAATAAAATTGAGGTAGATTTAAAATCAATCTCATCTTAGATCTGCGTCACACAATTTTTGTTTTATGTCGTCAAATTTTACTCGTCACTAACAACGCCATTTCGAATTGACTGATGCAAGGGGCCATCGGAAACTATGTTTTACCAAAGGAAAAATCTATCTGGCGTCAGTAGTTTCTGTGTGATTTGAAAGGATTATCATACCTCAACGGATCATCTCGTACACCTTTCTCCTACTATCGTACTCCATAAAAAAAAGAAGAAAATACCGACGATATCATGAGAAATTTCTTGTTATACGAAAGAACTTGTGAAACTTTGTTTTTTATTGAATGTTACTCTATTGTAATTCGATAAATGGATCTATATGCACAAATAAAAACTTATTTTAATTCATCTGCTAGTATTTCTTCGCTGTCAAAGGCATCGACTACTACTAGGCATCGACCCTTACTGGAAAAATTCTCTCGAAGAATTAATATTCCCACTCTGTATAAATCAAAGATCATCACTCATTTGTTATTGTTTCACTCAATGATTACAGACACTTTTTTGAAGGCATGTCAAAGTCACAACGTCAACTAATGTAACATAATCATTTAATATTTCAGAACATTTACAAAATTTTTAGTAAACAAAAAATCGACATGCAGGAAGCAGCCGAGAAGTTTCGGAAATACGCCTTGAACGTAGAACGGGATTTGGAGACCCTGATTTTCGAAATGCTGGACCTCATCGATTCGAAAACGAGAACCCTGCGCAAGCTTGTAAAGTTACATCTGCACATCAAAAAAGTTTATTCCATTACGACAGATAAAAATGTGTTGCAAACCTCGAATCGAAGTGTCACTCCAGAGAGAAAATCATATCCAGTTCTCACCAGTGTGTGCAACTCTTTCACAGATAACATATCACTCACAACTTCAACACAGGATCTTCTGGAACCGATAGATAGTGTCTGTGAAGAAACTTATGTTGAGGGTGGTGGTGAGATCCAAGACATTGATGAAATCGGAAAAGAAATTGAAGCTGTTGGACAAGGAATTAAGCAGATCGAACTACCTGAAGTACAGCAAGAGGAAACGCTTCTCAACCAAAGCCAACAGAGGTCATTGCAGAATATCACGAAGGAAGTTGTTGAGAAAATTGTTACGGAAATCGAAGAATCGCAGCCAACCTACCATGACGCCCAAGAACAAATAGGAAACGAGACTGCAGCAAATCCGTTACCTACAGAAGGATCTACTGATGTGGAAGAGATTCCCCTGGAGTCTCGAACACCAGAAATTGCGACCGCTGTGAAAGCTCCTTCTAAGCCTGACCTTTTGACTCTCGACGAGCAACACCCAAACTCTCCTTCAAACCACGTTGAAGGTCATTCGCAAATATCTTCCCGGTCCTCGCTTCACAGTTACTCTATTCTCTCAAATCTGGAGAGGGTTTTGAACAATTTGCAATCATGTCAACCTGGGGATTGTGGTTTCTATTTGGATCCTTACACTTTCGTAGCCATCATCGATACCTTGAAGATGACCATAGCGAGTTATGAAACGTCTGGTTGTGTCAGATCGCCCTGTATTCACATGAAACATTGTATGGGCAAGAGCAGCACTCAACCTGTATTGAATGTGAACTTGAGTATTCCAAACAGAAAGACCAGCTCCAATCCTGAATGCGAGAAGAATACCCAGAGAAAGAAAGTTAGATCGTAGAGTAATCCTTGATTCTTTCTGTGAAAGTGGTTTTCATAAAGTTTCAGTACTAGCTAATAAATTTGTTGATTGACATTTCTCGTTCTTTTAAGTTACATTAAAAGTCCAATTATAAATATAACTGTTTTGGGGCTAGTACGATTATCCCATTTGTTTAAAAACTGATTTGTTATTCATTATATAGACAATGGTGATGACCACCAGGTCAAAACTGCTCAATAATAAAATGTATGGTTTATCAATGAACAGGGTAAATATTTTGTTTTCAAATGGCTGAAATCATGACAATTATATTGGCTAGATAATCGATTTAGTTGTAAAGATGCCTGCACGAAGAGGCAGAAAATAATTTCAAAGGTATTCCAAAACACGAACAGTGTCGTTGTTTTTTTGTTATACTTATTACACCTTTTTAAAAAAGTAAAACAATGAGTAAATGTACTGTGATATTGTGTTACGGTATTTCCCAAGTACCTACTCCATTAATTCCGGAGGCGATTTCTTGTGATATTAATAAAAATGTAAAGTTCCTATGAACATATGATCATATGTTTGGCTATACAGGGTCTTGATAATCGAAGTGGTCGAATAATATGCCATTTAATTATTAGTATAGATAGTTGCTTTCATAAACAACACACTTCTCAAACAACTATTTAGTTCCTAATATATACTGAGACAAAAATTTCGTACAAAAATTATGGATTAACGAAAGTGTAGTAGAAGCGGTTGGATGAGTATTTTGAAAGTGATTTTAATGGCATGTACTGGATTTTGAAAAAAAGTTTATACCTTCGTATTTGTGTAAAAACTTAGCTCTCCAGTCTACTTTCATACATACGGCCAATCAAATGTCAAAACTGTTAAATAACCGACTTTTTCAGATGTTTAAACTGAATAAAAAACCTATTCCTCTATAATAATCCTTTTTTGGAATCATACTTTAATTGATATCGTCATTCACTAGAGTATGGGTTATTATTTGTTGTCAATATCACGGAAAGTCAAAAAATGAAATTTATGTTGCCAAATTTTCATTTAGTTTTACCCTAGAAGAACATACGTACTCATTTAATTCCACAAATTAATGCAACTTGAAATTCAGCCTTCTTAAAAAAAACAGTCTACAATTTTCAAACATGGATTCAATTTTGGAAACCACAATCGAAATGACAAAAAGGGAGTAACATTTCTAATCTTTTCGACGGTTATATAGATTTGACCACGTCATATTCATTCCTAATTCTAGCCAACAAAGCCAACGAAGTCTCTTATAAAAGTGTCATTCTGTTTCATATACAATTATAATGTAGTTTCTTCGCAAATTGAAGTAACAAGTGAAAAAAAATACTTTTATATTGAAGATGATAGTGTTCCATGTATGTGACATTTTATATCAATATTGTTTCATGATGTCTGTTTCAATTTTATAGTGTATGTTCGAGATCCTAATTAAATGAGAAAAGGTGATTTTCGCGTAATTCAATGTTAATATAAAAGTAGTTATTTTGAAAAGATTTTTCACTTTCAATTTTCATCTGAAAGACATTTCTGATCTACTTATCTCTATAAAGTTTTTTTCGTAATAATTTTCTCTCTACCTTTCTTTGGAAATTTCCCTTATTTTTTTTATTGAGAACTTTTTTGTTTCTGTCATTGGAAATTTCCCACAATTTTTGTTTGGTGGTGGAGAAGTAGAGAGCCAAAAAACTTAATTCATGAATAGCTGAAAATTAATTGAAAAGTAAAAGGTTAATCGATACACGTGTCGTTCAAATTAACCAACCCGAAATAAAATTACATGTAGACATTTATGAACGCTATACTTTTGTGTTCCGTTTTGAATTACTGAAGTAATAAAAACTAAGTCATACGTCTCCAGAACCGGACAGATAACCATCCGTAACCAATCACCCTTTTTTCCCAGAAGCCCATAAACTAAATTACGCCAAAATATGTTTACCCAAGCTTACGTCAACTTGCCGAATGGCCAACGAAATGAAAAGTTATGGCCCTCATAAAAAAGGGACGGTGGTTAACTTAAGAACCGTAACGCGTCGAAAAGTGAAGATTATATAATGAACAGATTTGGTTTGTATAATATTTCGTCAGATGAACCCGTCCGACCTTGAGACCCTTTCCCTTTTATGGAAGAGAAGTCACTCTGAATTGCAAACTGTAAAGATTTGGTGAAATTTGGGCAATACAAAGGTATAATTGACTTTATGGCTATTCGGTATATTATGGTTGCAGGAACTATCCAATTTGGAATGGAAGTGATAAATTTTTATGTAAAATAAGCTTACTTGTTTATTTGATAGAATCGGTCGATACTTGACAGATATCCATAACACTAAATACCAATTTCCACATTAGAAAACAGATTCAACAGAGGGAAAGAATTGAACTCTGTTTATTGTTATTCACCATCATCACCTTCAAATTAATAATTTTAAAAAGCTAAAAACAATTAGTGACTCTTTGAGATGTAGAAAAAAAACTGCGAAAAAATGTGTTATGTAGTTAATTCATGATGAGTAAGATTAATTCCCTTTCACATAACATTTATTCACATCACTTCACAAACGACTCTTTTACTCACCCGACACAACGGTTATACAACGATTATAATAGTTATATATTTTCTCGATACCATTTTTATAGTACGATCTATTATTAACCTCAAAATACGCCTCAGTTTCGACAAACACCTCTCCATCCATACTAATTTTTTTTGCAGCGAGTATTCTTCTGAAGTCTGCGAACAAAAAAAAGGGCAGGATTTGGAAAATACGTTGGACTCGGTAGACTCGAAACTAAATTCATGAAGTTTTACCATCGATTTATTGATTTCTGACACGGTGCACTTTCTTTTTCTTCAAATTAGGCCGTTTTTCCGCAATGTTGTTCTTTAAACGCTTCAATAACGCTACGTAATAGTCGCTGTTGAGGGTTTTTCCCTTTTCAATAATGTCTATCAATATTATACCATGTGACTCCCAAAATAGTGATATGATAACCTTGCAAGCTGACTGTTGCGTCTTTGAAAGCTTTGGAATCGGTTTACCACATGCAACCCACTCAGATGACGATTGATTTGATTCTGGTGTCAAATGGTGACATATCGATGCATACTTTCGGGTTTCTTATGGTGTAACGGCTTCAAACACTGCCCAGAATCTCAATTCGTTGTTTTCTCTTTTGGTCCATTTTAAGCAACTACACTTTGCGGTCATCCAAAATTATTTTGTGGACTTTTTTAATGTTTTCATCCATGACAGCCTCTTTAGGGCGTCCACTGCGTGCATCATCCTGGATGCTCATTTTACCTCGTTTCAACTCAGCATACCACTTCTCAATGGTTCATTTTACTGGTGTGAAGTTCCAGTAATGTTTATAAAGCGAAGCCTTAGCTCCAATAGTATTTTTTTTATCCAAAAAGAAAAATTTATCAAGCCACGAAATTCCTTTTCAGTTGCTCCATTCAAAATGTTCTATTCCACAAACTAATAGTTAGACACCTGTGAAATTTGTACACGTGTCTTAGGGTTAACCAAAAATCATAAGAATTTAATACGAGTATAGCGCCATCTATGTGTTTTTTAGAGACAAAACATAAACTCTACAGGAAAATCTGAAAGTGCTCTAAGAGCGGTGCCTGTGCGAAAGTAGTAGTGATTATATCCAATTGGAAAAACGTTCTCAGGAAGTTTATTTTATACCAAATAAGCGCAGTTCTCCAAAAGAAAGACTTCTTGAACAGTGAAGTTCAAGGTGTACTGCGTTGAACCTCAAAACGATTAGCAGCCACATTCCGTCGTCTACATCTGATATGTACCGCTCTTCGTGGAATCAAATGTGCCAAGTCATTTGAATATCTACCGTGAAAGTATCTATAGAAAAGAGACAAATCTCCAACCTTTCTTCGATGTTCCAGATTATCAAGATTGCAACTGATGTTCGCGTCTCCAATAAGACGGATGGCTCTTTTTTGGATGGAATCCAGCAGCTTCAGGGTATGTTTGTGGGTGGAGCTCCATGCATGAGAACAATTCTTCAAAGAAAGTCTGTTTTGAGATTTATAAATCATCAAAAGTTGCTGTGGTGTGTACAATTTTCTGGTTCGGAACAGTTTTCCAAGCTTTTAAAACGCAGACTTTGCAATTCCAGCGACATGATTATGCCAAGACACATTGGTGTCCATTTTAACCTCCAACAAACTTATCGAAGCAAAAAACGAAATTATCTGTCCTGACATTATTATATCCAGTTCGGAGACATTCATATTTTTGGAGAAAATCCCCATGCCTGTGTTTTCGTGGCATTGAATTGAACCTAGTTACTTCTACTCCAATTCGAAATTACTTCTAGATCCTCATTAAGATATGCAACCTCCTACCGCCCGTGAAGATGTTCATCCGCAGCCGATGTCGTTGAATCCAAATAGAATGACGCAGATAAAAAATTATTGTATTCCAAATAAAAACATCAGCATAAATAATGGCAAACCATCTTGTGTACTAGTGCGATTTAGCGACGCTGCAACTCGTAGGAAAATTTTGGAGAATCGAAAATATTTGAAATCTACTGGTATATCTATCCAAGAAGACCTGACCAAAGTGAGGGTGACTTTGATGAAGAAAGCGTTAGAGAATATCCCAAGAAAAAATGTGTGGACCTTCAATGGAAATATCTTTGTGAAAATTAATAATAAAGTACATCGTCTTAAAACTAAAACACAACTGGAAATACTCCGTAAAACAACATCTGTAACATGATTGACACGTTATCTGTATCTGAACAATTTTTAGTCATGTAACTGATTAACTAAATTTGGGTTTAACTTATAGTTATTATTATGTAATTTTCAGTAACATTCATCTTCTTATTTTATAGCCTTCTCAAGCTATATTATTCTTTTTACTACATTTCATTAGCCTATTTGGGTGTTCATGTTAAAGTTATTATGTTAGTAAGTATTATGTAATTTTCAGTATTATTTATCTTCTTTTTCATAGCCTCCTCAAGCTTAACATTATATTTATTGATGAATTATTTGCTACACTTCATGATTTCAATAGAATTATGTTTATTTTTCCTGTCAAAAATGTAACTCATGTTACCTATGTATTTATAAAATGGAGTTTTTTTTGTTAAATTGTCAATTTTTTAGAAATTTTAAGAGGCAGATTTGCTACATTACTTTATTTTTTTTGCTTGTTGACAGGTGTTACAGGGCTACTCAGTTCACTATTTATTTAAACTTCATTCTGCATTTTTGTCTAGTTTTTCTCTAACTTCTCTCTCTTTTCCTTCTCATTGAAAATTACTTAATTACCATTCTTTCAGGTCATGTTGAATATATGTCATATAATTGCAGATCCTTACCATCAAAATTTAATGAATTTCATAATCAGATTCTCGCTGGGGACTATGATATTGTGGGAGTAACAGAAACATGGATGCATACAGGTATTGACAGCAGTAATGTAAGTTCTGCCCCTTATATATTTTTACGCAATGACAGGTTATCCAGAGGCGGAGGAGTAGGTATTTTTTAGAGAAATACTTTCAAATATGAAATTATTTTGAGTCAATGCAGTGAACAGGTGGAATGTATTAGGATAAAATTAAACGTGGGTAGGAATTACTTTATAGCTATCGGTATAGTTTATAGGCCACCTAATTCCTACTTAACATTATTTTTAGACGAAATTGAAGAAATATTCACCAATATATATTCAAATTACAGTGATATAATATGTTTAGGTGATTTTAATATCAATATGTTAGATCCCAGTTCAAATAACTCAGACGGAATTAGAAATATTTAATTACAGACAAGTTGTGTCGGAACCGACAAGAATTACGGGAACATCTTCTTCACTGCTAGACTTAATAATTACAAATATTGATAAAGTTTATAAAATTAATGTTACACACAATGATCTTTCAGATCATGCACTGACAGAGGCTCAATTTTCCTTTGAAATTGAACCCAAGATAAAAAACCATAAGTTAACTCATAGAAACATTAGTCATATTCATATTAACAGATTCAGTGATGATTTAATAAACCAACCTTGGCATTTACTATAGATGTTAAATTAAATCTCATGAATGATTTCATTACAAAAACTCTTGATTTTCATTCACCAAAAAAATATCTTTTTGAAGAAACAAAATTACACTCCTTGGATCACTGATGCAGAAATTGAGAGACAAAGCATTAACTAGATTCAAGAAGTCAAAATTAGCACACCACTGGGATTACTATAAACAACTGAGGAATTATACTAATACAGCTATACACTACGAGAAAAGGGCATACTTAAACTACAAACTTGAAAAATTAAAAGTTACGAAAAGTAAAAATAAAGAAGTCCCTGAAAACTTGAAAAATGTAGAAGATATTAGCGATTTTATTTCAACT
>WOGJ01205433.1:382-19486 GCA_015342185.1 Leptinotarsa juncta | reverse complement strand
GGGGGCAATCAGTTTTAAGTAACTTGAAAGTTATGGTTGAAAATGAGCCGTGCTAACGAGCTGTCATTATCAGTGAGATCTCTCTTTTCGTGCCTGATCCACGGGGAAATCTCAGAAATAATGTTCACTTAGCCAAAACGGCGTCGACATAATTAGTCGGAGAATGTAATTATGAGTGAACGGTGCGAACCTAGCTAGAAATGGTGCAGTCGGAAAAATAAGTGGGAAATATTCAAATTGGAGTGCTTGTCTCCACAATCTCTATTTACCTATGAAATGGAGTTGTGGAAAATACATAAAAGGCGTGCTTCGACAAAAAAGGCGAAAATTGATCAGTCGCAGAAGACAAAGATGAGATAATTGGAATTCGAGAAGTAACTGTTTTTACATTTCCGTTAACATATTCGATCGATTGCGCTAATCCTAGTTAATATATATATTAGTATAATCAGTATTATTTTTATGGAATACTAGTGTCCAAGGAGTATTTAGCTGGGTTAGAACACTTTCCTATGAAAGTATCTATAGAAGAAGGATAAAACCCCTAACTCTTTTTGATGCAGGTAAACCACAGTTTTATTGACTTTTGAGCGATATCCTCAACTCTTCTTTGAAAACAAGCTTTAATTCGAAGAGCATTCAACTTCTGAAGGAACGGACCATATACTATGTATGTTACAGTAGTTAAAATGCTTTCAAATCATTTTATATCATATTAGACAATGGAACTCCGAATTAATGAAATCCAAATATTGTGACAAACATCGAAACGATTATGATAACTCACATAAAGCCAAGCGAATTTGATAACTCGTTGTAGTAATTGAGTCCAAAAAGGTACTGAAGTGTAAGTTCAAAAATTACAAGTTGTATTTGCTTGGCAGTCAATTAGTGAAACATAGTACTACAAACAACATAGTAGGATCTATATGATGCAAAACAACACTAATGTTTTCCACCTTCAACAATATGAAATTTAAATTTAGTTTGAACAATAGAAACAAATTCAGTTGCTATATTCATCGATTTCATGTTTTTATTATTACAGACAAAACTACGACAAAACAAGTTAGTGATTGATTTTGTATTCAAGTCATTGGAAGTTATTGGAAGAGTAAATATTCATTGTTTTCTACACTTTTACATAGAATTTTTTCTGTGCCGGATTCCTTGTAGCTTTGAATTTGTCTACTTTGGAAACACGGAGAAAAATGTAAGTACCTAGATATTTTAACACAAAAGAAATTGCTGCCTGTAGAATATCGACAAGTTAACAGTGGGCGAACATTTACTCGGAGAAGGTACCCACGTTGTAGTGTTTGAAGATACCAAACTGCTGGATATAATTCAGAGCTACTATCCAAGACTTTATAGGAATATATATTCAGAAATATAGAAACCTTTTCAACCGAAATTAAAATGAGGGAACCTGCACTCAGTCGCACAACATGTATCAGGTGTTTCATTTCAACCAATAGAGACTAAACAACGACCATCACCGATGGAATAAAACCGGAGACCCAAACAGGTGCTGAAGTATATACTGTGTGGACAATTAGAGGATTTTATCGGTTGCATTTGATAATGTCTACCGCAGGTGTAGACGAAACTTCAGCTAAAAAACCCGGGAAATAGCTTTGACAAAATCTGTTTCACTAACAGAAAACGTTTTCAGTTGAATTAAACATTCATTTTTTCTAAGATCACGTCGAAAATATTCATGCTGAAGTAGTTTCTTTTCTTGTTTTCTCTCTATAGATACATATTTATCATCCAAAACGATTAACTTCTTGAGAAAATTTTAATATATTATTCATGAAAAATAAAGAGTTTACTGATATTTGGGATCTTTGATTTAATAACCAGAACGTAACTTATCTCAACTACTGAAAAGTGGTTTTCCATAAACTAACGTTTTATTTGGACTTTTACTATTCATTTCATTGTATCATTTTTTAATAAAACAAGTTATGAGCACTTGAAAAAGCATATGTGTTTGATGAATTACTCCTAAAAAATCAATTAATGTAATTTTGGCATTCAAAATTACCCGACGTTTCTTCCTGGATCACCAGCCCCCCGTTACGCCCCACTGAGCGTGCCCTATGAGACATCGACGCCCCATAGAGATCCCCTGTCACGCTAGTCTGGAACTCACCGTTTGAATCTACTTTTCTTGTCTGCGATCCCACTTCTGAATGTTGTATTGGCATTGTTGGCCGTTTGAGAGATCGAATTCGGCCAACGACAATAAATACGGAGAGAATGTAGGGAGCAAAAGGGGATTATTCGCTGCGAAAGGTCTTATTGTGCTGAGTGATGGAAATGAATGATTGAAATGTAATTGGGAACGATATGTGAGACTGATTGGCTTAGGTGGAGACAATAAGTAACCCTAATGGCTTTTATTCAAATATTCTCCTCAAAGAAAATCGTTCTATATTTGAGAAAACTAAACTTAACAACCATTGAAAATGCAAGATTACTAATATCATACATGCTATTAAACATGTTGTAAGTTATCAAGTTATCTTCACCTCAAGTACTTGTTCTTAACTGTTTTTTGTCAAGTTTTTCATAATAAAATTCAGTGAATAAAGTTTTGAAAGCAAAAAGTCACATTCAAACCACTGCCCATGTTAAAACCAAGAAATGTAACGTAGTAATTTGGAAATAATTTGCATATGTCTTTAGGGACAATAATGTGTTTTACTACAATTAACTACAAAAAGTGTTTTGTGAAAGAGATTAATTTTTCAATCTGCCATATTATCATTTGAATGACATTTAAATACAATTTGTTTTTACCAATGAAGAAGAACGCGATACGTTAATTATTACAAAAACGATAAAAACAATGTGGAAACATTGAAAGTGCTTCTGAACATTAAACCCAAAAGACAACAACCTCTTCAGCTTATCTTGCAGTTATTGTATGAAAATATTCAGTTTTGTTCGCGAGAAAAAACAAGAGAAGAAATATGGGGTAGAATAGATGACAAAACCAAAGTAAATGTATTTGTTCATTGAGGTAGGTTCATTGGTAGGTTCCTTTCAGAGGGAAGTAAATATTATTAAAATGAATATGAATCCGGGTAAATCCACATGATAATTTTCTATCGATATGTATATGCTTCTTCCAAAACGAGTCCCTGGACAGGGCGCATAAAAAGTTATTACGAATAAAACTTATATATCTCAATAGCTGCACCTAAGTAAATCAAACTTGAAATTTGAACATCGCCATTTCATCAGAATTAGATAATAAATTGATGGATGTAGCCGTTATCACGTGGTAGGAAATCATAATGAAAAGAGAAATGAAAATTTCTATGTTTTTACCACTTTTATTTGTAACTAACGTTACTGCAGTATCGTCCTATATATACGGACATTTTCAAACTTATTGTATACAAACTTCATTGTATCAAAATTTATTGTATAAGTTTGAAAATGTCCGTATAGGACGAAACTGCAGTAACGTTAGTTACAAATTAAAGCGGTAAAAAACATAGAAATTTTCATTTCTCTTTTCGGAATTAGATAAATTAACAAATAAAATAATTTTAGATTCATTTTGGAAACATGTGAACACATGTAATGTAAAAGAAGACAATTATCGTAAATGAGGCGTTAATTCATCAGAATACATTCTTATATCTAGAAACAAGTGTACGAGTATATCAAACATCTCTTTACAAATGAGACAAACTTAAATACCCATCTGGAATAAAAATATTGAAAATGGCACAATCGCCTCACCTTGTACTACATAGTTCACATTTCAACATCTTCCGAAGAAGTTTGAGGATCAGAATTTGAGTAGGAAAACTACAAGACCTTAAGAAGTATTAGCTTCTTTTTATAGAAAAATGCATAAAATACATATTGGGGTGCACTATAAGTTTATCCATTCTATATCTGTACGAATGTCTCCATCATAATTGTTATTTTTATTTCGATTGTGGAGAGCGAATCATGACTAAACAGGTTGATAAACAACTGATTTTCTCTACTGCAAAAATACTTGTTTATAAATTTTGGTAGGTTATAAAACCGCTGGACAATTTTTAAAATAAAAGAGATAAAACAAAACATTTTCGTAGATACCCTACCTCTCAACAAAGCAAATCACTTTCTACCACCAGCTCCCGCAGTTGGAATAACTTCGGTCGAACTTGCCGGGAAAAGCATTCTTCAACGCCGCCGCAGGTTTTGTTTTAGCGTCTAAGAAACCGCTCTGGGAAAAATATGAAAAATCTTCCTCATACATTAACTCGACTTTTTATCGTGGAACTTTAAACTTAAATATTGTCCTCTGAACAAGTCCTATAAAACAAGGAAACATCACGTAATAAATTGTATTTGTCTTCTCACGACAATTTGTAAACGGTAACGCCCGAATCGGCGGGATGTATTAAATAAAGGACAATGGCCAACTGGACAACAGTGTCTGCGGAGTTTTCAGAAGGTGACGGTCAATCGATTGGTTTATAATATGAAAATTATGTGATTAATGATACCAACATTATTATATAAAAGGATTTTCATTACCCAAGAAGATTCACGATAAATTCACCAAGTTTTAGATTGTCAAAACTGAATTCGTTTTTGTAAAGCAGTGAACACATAGACTTTAGTAATTGCAAATGCTAGTATAAACGAAGGAGGTGTATCAAAAGATACTGCAAATTCCTTAAAAAGATAAAAAACAAACTGGATTTTTTTTACCGATTCACAACGATTATATTTTTACTTTGTACATTTCTTTTTAAACTCCAAGCTTAAAGGCTTATTGAGTTTTTCTTCCCATCTTATGATACCAATTTCGAAAATTCCGTTTTCTATACACTAATTTGTTTCAGCCCTTTGTTGAAAGTTTGTCATTTTTCTGTACTCAATTCTGTTTGTCCATGAATTGTTTACCAACTGTTATGATTAGGTACCTACTTCACATTCACATATTTACAGTCCTATTATGCTCAGGTGTCCTTTGAATGGACAGTGCCCGGCAAGTAGCCCTCAATTCCCGCTCGGTTCCTTTCTCATACAGTCCCTTTATAAAAGGTTTTCTAGTTATGTTTCTTACTGAATCATTTCATGACTGATTTTCCGTAGCAATGATTATGGTGCACAAGCAGCTGATTCAGCAATTTTACATCGAGTTATGATCCGTGGTCTGTAGTTATTTGAAATATTTCTCTAGGAATAAGCTGAATTCAGTGACTCTTCAATTTGAAGAAAACATCCTTTTTATTGCAAGACAAGGAGTTCAAGAGTGCACAAAGAACAGGATAAGTTTGTTGGTGTATCATGACAGGAACTTCATGGACACTTCAAATTAATACAGCAATGTGGATTTTACAGCGGGGGGACTGAGCGAACTTTTCTACTAAAGTTGAACTGCGGAGTGGGATGCAAATTAACTAGAAAGTAAATTTGATTTTTCTACCGTTGTTGTTGCTGTTGAACCATATGTTTGTGTTAATTGTAGAATTACAGACTTGCATGGTGACACTTTGACAATCTGCTTTTAAGCCACTGACCAAAAAGATTTCAAATCTTTGAAACTGGCAAAACGATTTTTCTTAATTCAGTGATTGTGCAGTTCTTCACTTTCCGTTAGTCTTAGTTTGCAATTCTTAAGAGTGACATTTCGGTTGACTTTGCAATTCTTAAGAGTGACATTTCGGTTGACAATTTTTAGAACCGATAGCTTGTTCTTGTGTTCTTTTCTAGGTGTCTCTTGCTTTGAGTTTCTATTCCATTGATCATTGCAGATATTGTCACTACAATGCATTATTTAATATTATTATTATTATTAGTAATATTTCGGTCCGTCAGTTTCTAGAATTCATTAGGAGTTCCATCCATTCCTCACGGTTTGTGACTTTAACTAGAGTGTGTAAAGTATACTTCGGTATCACGTGGTCCGTGAACTTATTTAGTATTCGTTTCTCCACATATTCTGAAATTTCAATTTTGATTCAAGTAGATTTGAAAGGTTTTTCAATGCTGTGTGATTTTCATGGCTTTCGTTAATACCAAATATGCAATTCTTTGGTTTAAAAACCATTGTGTATTGTCAATACATCATGCCTGGTTTCAGCGTCCATGTCTTTCTGTGAGTATTTCTGGCCAGCCAGTGTCAGTGCCTACCTTCTTTCTTTTCATCATGTCTAAATGTTGATTGAAGTTTATTTGGAATCTAGCACTCCTCCCAGATATTCAACCTCTCTCATGAAGTTTTTGAGGCCCTAGCCCCTCTATCTTATGCTTTTGGTGAATGCTTGATTTGAAACATATTATATTATACTTTTCATTATATTAATATAACTAAGATGACTAAACCGTCTACACATTCCATACATTCATATCTGTTGTGGTACAAAAGACGTAGTAATTCGTCTTTTACAAAGGGAAGATAGTCCGTTGCTAACGTGTTACAATAACACAAAACAGTATTTTATTTTATTAATGAACTAATTAGTACAGGTCATGAATGATCGATTGAATCACAACTCTATCTATAATCACTAAAGGGAGTATCTCCAAAATTGCGATCGTACATTCAAGTATATCTCAAACCGCTCTCTGTCCAATTGACAATATTCTTCCCAACTCCAAAGCGTGATCCAAGAGTCCTTCTAACAAACTTTAAAGTTGTTTGGTTTGTGCCGACGGTCCGTATAGTTCGAGTAGTATAAATTCAGCTTGTTTATCAAGATTGATAACGTGTGTTAGTGGAATTAATTTGCCATTCTCCCTCTTCTCGGCGCGCACACTCAACTTTTTCCCGTCGAAAAGTTCGGGATAATTTATTTCTGATTTTGATGGATACCCCATTACCTAACGAAATATTAGTAGAACCGAGCTGCGAGGGAAAAGTTTTCGAAATGTTTTATTGGTTATTCCCGTGTTGTTTCGATATTTCTTGTGAGAATCGGACGTCGGAAAATCAAGGGGAGAATCAAAGTTTATAAGAATTCAAGCGAGAAACTTGTTCCTTGCTTTGCTAGTAACGAATATATAATTCATGTGCAAGATCAATGTCGGCAGCCATTTTAGCCGGTTCTCAGTTTTTTGGCACTTATATTTTTTTCTTTGTCAAATCTTCCCTTTTACGCTTTCGTGTTTATTTCAAGAAAGTATGGCAGACAATTTTTTTTCTCGAGAAAAATACAGAAACATAAATACAAAAATTTATGGAGGAGGAAGACCAATCGGATGAAGATTGTTAGAAAATGAAAAATAGCAGGTATCTGAGTATGCAACAAACTTAATGCGATAATGAAATCGGCTTTTTGTCAATATGAAAATCAAATTACATAATCAGGTGACCCAAGTAGGGTAACATACGGAGAGTAGTCACGCTTTGAATTAAAACGGGCTTAAAGTTAATTTCATTAAATATTCGTTATTGCCCTTCAGTATAAACACGAGTATGAAAATACGATAGTCAAGTCAAATATGTTTATTCAAGCTTTTGGCTGAAATTACAAAGAATTTGTGATAGTGTATTTTGTGTGGGGCTCTGCTGTAGGCTTATGCCTCTTCAGAGTTAATGGATTGTGTGTGTTGTCTTGTGTAATGATATATAATGTTGTGTTGTCTTATGTTGTCATGTGTTCCTCTTGTTTTTCAGTTGTTCCGTTGGAGTAGTCCGAGTCAGTTGCGGTGGTCATTCGAATATGGATCCAGATTGTAAGGCCGGGGGTAAATGGCATCCGATTTCAGCTCCTTCCAGGATGTAGCTGTCCACTATCTGATTCCCAGTGGGTATTCCTCTAGGATATCTTGGATCTGCGCCTTCGGATCTTCCATGAGTCTTGCTGGAGGCAACGGGAGCTTCTTCCACGGGGAGTCCAAGGTGTTGTCAGCGTGATGAGGCATCGTCGTTATTACTGCTCATCATTCTTGTCGCATATCGTCCTTGAAGTTCCTGATATCGTAGGTTGATTGGTGTAGTATTTACTAGGTTATATAAGTTTTGAGATGGGTAGCGGTAAGGGAGGTTGGGGATGTTGCGTAGGATTCTTCTCTCGGTTGTTAGAATACGGTGGAATAGTCTCGGGAGAAGCGTACAATATATCATCGCTTTGGAATCTAGGACTGGTCTGAAGAAAGTTTCATAAGTGTGAAGAAGACTTTTACTGTCGCACCTCCCGAGATTGCCTCTCAGTGCTTTTAGCAGGTTCGCTTTATTCCGGACTCTGTCCACAGTTTCTCTCCGGTCTACCTCCCAGTTGAAGGTCCTCGTGAAGCTGACCCCCCAAGTAGGATACCGAATCTTGGAGTATGAGGTTTTCTCCTAAGAGTCTAAAGTTCAAGTTGTCAGGATTTGATTTAGGGAGGGGGGTGGTGTGAGGATGTCTGAATAGTCTGGTTTGGGTTTTGGTGGGATTTATTTTGATATGCCAGTTGTAGCACCACTGCTCGAAGTGGTCAATCATGTTTTGTGCTTGAATTTGCAAGCTGCTGGTGTTAAGAGCGGAGGAGTAGAGGATAGTATCCTCGGCATACTGGAGGATTTTCTGGGTCGTGATGACTTCGTGAGCGTTAATTCGAAATAAAGAGGGAGCGCGGACTGAGCCCTGGTGGACACCGGATTTGGTAGTACAGGGGGGATAAGGCGTCGCCGACTTTAACGCGGATTTGTCGGTTAGATAGGTAGGAAGTTAGTAGTCTGATGAAGTGGTGTGGAAGACGAATTTGGATAACCTTTCAGTTCAGGCCCTCATGCCCAACCTTGTAAGCTTTCTGGATAACTAAGAGGATTGCGATAGTGCCAAAAGAAGAGTTGATATTTGGGGAGATGTGGGTGTGTAATTCGACTAGTGCATTGCTAGGCACTTGCTGGTGTATGTGGTTAAAATGTTGATTATCGAAATGAACGTCGTCAGGGAGTCGAAAAGTAAGTTTGAGGTCTTCAAGGAAGGCTTCTACTTTTTCAGAAGGATTGGAAATGATGTTACCGTCAATCACTAGGTGACTGTCGGTTTTCCGTTTTTGCCCGGTAAGGACTTTGAATTTGTTCCCAAGTGCTGTTCCGTCCCTGTAGTCCAGTTTTTTATCTCCTCAATCCACCTTTTCTGAATGAATTGGTTGATGAGGAGACGTATACGTGAATTACGTTGATTCCACTCAGTTTTCAGAGCAGAGTCTTTGGTTCGGACGAATGTTCTGTATAGTTTACGTTTATTCTTAATAAGTACTATAAGATAAGGTGGAAGTCGAGGTTGGTCGATTCGTCTGGTTGTTGTTGGAGTGGCTAAGTCGTCAGAGTCAGTTATAAGTTTTGGAAGTTTGTCGATTTGTGTGTCTATTTGTTTGGGATGATTCAGGGGAGGATTATCAAGGGAAGTAAGTTTTTGGTTGATGAGGGAGTGGAATCGTTTGACATCTGTGGATTTGTGATTTTTATAGGAAACACTAGGGAAGTTTAAAGACGGTTTGACGATGAGGGGAAGGTAATCCGACGTGATTATATTACCGATGTAGGCCAGATTATCGACCACGTCTATCAGGGTCTCAGAGCACAAGATATGATCAATGATTGAGGCTGCCTGGTGACTCAGAAACGTCGGGTCAGGCAGGGGATTCAGTATAAGTTGTGGTCGAGTAAAAAATTGGTAAGAAGACGGCCGTTGGCAATGGAGTTTGAGTATCCGAATTGTGTGTGCCTGGAGTTGAAATATCTGGGATGCTTTGGGAAGAGAGGCTGCATATTAAATTATTTCTCTAGAAACTGATTGAGTTGGGTGATTGTAGTAGGCTATAATTGTTATGTTACCGATGTTGGAAAGTAGATCGATCGCAAGGCAATCAAGTTCAGATAGGTTGGATGAAAGGTTGTTTTTTTGTGGGCTAGTCCCTGTTTAGTTAGGATGCCTCGAGATTGTTGGTCGGTTTGTGGGTAGTGTTGTAACCGGAAAAGTTAGGAGGATTTTTGCTAAGAGTATCGGCGATGCAAAGTATTTGGTTATTTTGGATGTGAAGGATAGCTTTGGCCCTGGGCGTTTACTGTGTCGAGGATTAAAAGCCCATTTTCCAGTCTGCGACCATTCAAGTCTGCGACCAGCTCGGTGAATGTCCACCTTGTTGTCACTAGCTGTGGCGAAAAGGACGTGGCCAAGAATAGTTTTGCAGAATTCGTTGGTAAGAGAGAGAATTTCAGTTCTCATGGCTGGCATGAGGTTTAGAAGAAGGGTTTTTGGATTTTAATAACGGCTTCAATTTGTTGGGTGACAGGAGTAACGTTAGTTGGGATGATCACCTTCGCAATTGGGGCATTTGGGGGTTACTATTTTGGTACATTTAGTGAGGGGGTAGGCCTCCCTACAGTGCGGGCTATCCAGTATTACTGCACATATTGCAGTACTTTGGGATCGGTGGCAGAGAGTTCACGTTAGAGGCCTCGCACTCGCATGTTGTTCCTTGTTAGAGGTGATTATTCTTATGAGAGTGGTCGGTCGTTTGGTTTTTTGGATGTAATTCTCCAGAGTTTCATTAATTGGAGGTTGGCAGCTACAAGAAAACCGCTGATTTCTTCTATTGTGAAATCAAGGTGAACACCCTTGATTACGAAACACAGAAGGAGGAGCTTTAGGAGCAGTCGGCTGACTATTTTGTGGTCGAAGGTCGATAACCTTACATGCGGTATTAACAGTCTGAAGGTTTTCAGACGATTTGGTGTTGTTTGAGGTTTTTAAGAGGGCTGTGCGGTTGTAATTTACCTTTAGCTCTGTGATTTGTCCGCGGAGAAATTCCGTGGAGTTTAGGAGATTAAAAAAGGCTCTTTGACTTGCCAGGTCATCGGGGATTTCTCTGATATTGAATATATTTTGGAGATTCGGAATCGGTACATAGGTCGAGGATTGTGAGGGAGTCGTAGCAGTTTCGTGTTTAGGTGAGGAGCTTGAAAAAGTAGGAGATGGGTTTGTGAATGGAATCTGAGTTTTTTTTTGATTGCGTGTTTGCCTCGCCATTATGAATGAAGAATTATACGACCTTGTGTATTATTGGTCCTGAGATGGTTTTCGTTTTCCTTGGATTGGTAGCAATGCCTGGCTCAGGATTGCTACTTCTGAGAACTTCGCTGGTAATCCTTTGCCTTTTGGATTAGGCTCTGTGGCCTCTACTGGAAGAGTTTGATTCGGAGAATCAGGGACTCCTCACGCCGGTAGACAATACGACAATACGGGTTCAGGTAGTCACTTCACTTAACTTAACTTTCACTATATGCAAACATGTCTACTCCGGTCGACTGCTGGCACAAGAATGAAGAAAATAAGATAAATACATAAAGTCTTAAAAAACTGCGACACCCAGTCAACACCATACATAAACTTGAATTGGAAAGTCCACGGGATCTATCCAAAACAAAATAGGCATGGCCTACAAGAAATCCTGTCCGATGAGGATGGTTCAATCAGATGGCGCAACCAATACATGCTGATGTTCTGAACTGGAACACCTCAGGAAGACATCGACAACGACCTTTATCAAGGCAAAACGTACAAGGCTTGAAGAGGACTGGGGTATATATCAAGCTAACCTCAAATAATTCAAAAAAGTCTGCAGGCAAAAGCAAATAGAAGGCTGGAGAGCCTACTGTAAGGCAGTCGAAGACTTCCCACTAGCTTCTGGGCTACTCTCAAATGACCACCATAAGTGTATCGGTATCCTGACGAGTAAAAATAGTGACAAGTTCGCCAATTTCCAAGAGAGCGCTGAGATGGTTATGTAAATTCACTTCCCAGGTTCTGTCTTTCCTGGAACAACGAACTGGACGGAAGTACCAACAATACCCTCACAATACAACTGGCGATCTGCTAGTGCAGTAATTGATGAGGACAAGATAAAATGGGCCATATTGGGATTTTCCTCCTTCAAGTCACCAGGACCTGACGGTATAAGACCAGCCCTACTTCATTGGGGATTGGATATTCTTATGCCGCACCTGCATGAAATATTCAGAGCCTCTCTAGCTGTGAGGTATATTCCCAGTAAGTGGAGACACACTATGAACACACACTATGCGATAGAGCGCAGGATGGGCTCAAATTAATAGAAACACGGTATACGGAACACTCACCGAAGACTGAGATGGTCCTTTTCACCAGGAAAAGAAGTTTACAGGGCTTAAAACCTCCCAAAATCTTCAAAAGCACAATAAACTTCTCTGAAGAAGAAGTCCTATGTTAACGTACGGAGCCATTGCATGGGGACCGAAAGTTCTACAAGCAACAGCCATCCAAAAATTATATCAAATACAGAGATTGGCTTGTTTAAACATCACAGGAGCTATGAGAACAACACCAACCGCGGCAATAGAATTAATTATGGGCCTAACCCCTCTGGACCTGTACGTTAAGGACGTTGCGTTAAAAAAAATCTATGGGATTTCTCACTGGCCACAGTCAACTAAGGTAACACCTCCATAACATGGGTCTTGTGGCCACACCTCTATGCAGGATGCGTGAACAGGAAGATAAAACTGTCAGGCATGTCATATGCGAGTGTCTGAAGTTATCGTCAAAAAGAGAGTGTGTGTTCGGTGAGTCTTGGCCTATACCTGCTGATATAAAGGTGTCTGCTAGTGACCTTTCCACCTTCCTCCTGGAAAGGACAGGATGGTCGATGTTCTAGGAGGACAACTTCTCGGGAGGATGTACAATGGGTCACATGTAGCCTAAGTACTGTGGGCCTACACTCACCCTCCCTACTCCAGAGACGAAAAAATAGAATTATGAAAAAAGTATATTTTTGAGAAGGAAATACACAACGAATGAAAACGTTAACATGTGGAGTGTTTCTTTTAGGAATGCCATTATTGTTCTTTTATTATTTAAGAAAACGTGACATCTGTTAAAAACTGTTTCCGTCAACCAGCTGTCGCTAGTTGTCAAACAACAACCCTTGAAAGCCTAAACTTGTTCAAGCTGAGGATGAAGGGGTTCCTATCTATTATAACGTGTGATTCCTAGCACAAACTGAACGATATCTAGTGAAAATAGCCGTAGGGCTCAAATTACCGTTAAACATAGCGGTTGAAGAATAAGTAGAGCAAAACATTGACACTAAGTCAACCGGCATCATGCTTGAAGAGACTAATAAGGCATGGGTTAGAGTCTCAAAATAATTCATATTTTCATATATAATATAATTTATATATAATTCATAATTTCGTCCAACAGTAATTGAACGACAGAGGTTTATACTAAATTACCTATGAAATCGCCGGATTCAACTCCCTTAGAATTTGTTGGACAGTTTATTAGCAACTGAGTATATCCCAAGTGTTTTTTTTGTTATTTTTGTACAAATAAATATATCAAAAAATGCAAATGAACAATTTTTACTGTTACTCGAGGATTTGAACGATGTCACCTAATCTGCTCGCCATTTTCACTGAAAGGTGACACAATATAACGATTTTTGTATAAATAATGAAACGGAAACCATTGGGAAAGTTTCAAATACTTATATAATTTTCGAATCAACTTTTATGGAAATTATTGGTTAAAAAATAATAAACGATGTACCACTAGGCCCTATTTCTTTCTAAAGATTCTTGGGGTGGGTACATTGAGTCTCTGTTGAAACCGCAATAAATAAATTATAGCCGTTAAATTAATCGTGTTTGAGGTAACCATGATCAAAATCGAACTCTGACATTGGTAACATTAAAATAAAGTTTTGCTTGGTCAGATTTTCGGATGATGATGAAATAATAGATTTTACAGAAATACATACAATATTTAATGTATTTGAATGGCAATATGTTATGCCATAAAATTAGACAGTGCTCGCGATACAATATCTGGAAGTAGCAAATAATCGCATAAGGTCGATACATAATACGTATCTTCATCTATACATAATTTGGTTGAATAATAAAGACTTTGGAGGAATTGAGAAACTGAAATGAAATTCGAGTTTTTATAAAGAATATTAAGTTTTTTTAATAAAAAAGACATGACAAGCCAGTGAGACCAAAAAATATACAATTCATTCATAGAAAAAATACACTGTGAATTGTTTTCTCGGCAAAACTCCTAGGCTACTAGATCATTTTTCGAATTCCGTAATAGAAAACTTAGAAGCATTAATGGAACCCGTATAACTTACACTAAGTAAATTATTAGATTTTATCAGATACGAACCTCCACTGTCAAATCATTTTAGAGAGTGTTATTGACATAAGGTAATGTCATGTTTCTTTATACTTGTATAATACTTACCAGAAAATAATAAGCTTTCATTGACGAATCCAAACATTTTTTCCTTGAAAACGGAATAGTCACTTCTTGCTATAACATTGGACGTTTTCTTTGCTTATACGTCATGTTCTACATGACGGTGGAATAACGGTAGCCTGTTGGACTAGCGTGGGTGCTTTACTCCACTCACTCAGTCGACCGCTGCGCTGTATTAAGCGGTGGTTCAAGCCATGAGGCGTATGATCGATTTTCACGTCCTATTGTCCAATCCGTAGTGGGAATATCACGTTAAAAGTTAAGACCTCGTTAATCATTAGCTCGCAAAAGTTTCGACTTCTGAGAGTTCTCGATCGTAGGGGGGCGACAGGTGGTTAACAAAAAAGCAGATGACTGCCATCCTGATATTGATGGCACAGTTATCGATATAACTTTGTGACACAGCGTACCAGTTATAGATTAGGTAAGAAAGGAATACAATTGACTATAAATGCAAATGAATCAGTAATGCATTCGGTGAATTCACTTTTCTCTAATTTAAACTGCTTTCAAGTACTTCTGTGTGTTTCTGTGACATTTTCATATTCTCGATAAAAGATATTCCAACAGATGCACTGGGAAAAATCTTCAAGGTTACTTCCCAGAATAGCTACCGTGGGTCTAATTTCAAGCATCGCCTATGTCCATCTGATCAGTGAGGCAAGTTTTGTCCCTATCAATGTACAGTATACACGCGGTGTGATAAAAATTATTATCTGTGTTTATAAATATTATATAAAAGGTTTTTTTAATCAGAACTGATGTTGGGCTTGCTTGAACGAAAAAAAATTTTTTGGAGAACAATCATCATTGCTATCGTAATTCAATAGCGGGCAACCTTCATTATCCAAAATTAATACCAGCAGACATCGAAGATATTAACTAATTGTGCTTTCATTGACAAAAAAAGAGATTTGTAAAGTTTTACACTTGAAGTTTTACACAAGTGTAAAACATCAAGTGTTCAGTCAACAGATACCTAAAAATTATACTGGACTGCTTAGTGTACACATTCTTTCTGATATTCACACTTCAAATCAAATGAGGAACTATTCCCCGGTGGATACTAGTAGTTCTAAATTTAGAATGACAGTTGAAGCATGCATTGTGGAAGAAATCATATGCAAATTTTTAAAACGGCAAGCTCATCCATTCTCATTTAGTAAGATTGGTACCTTCATCCTCACATACAGTACATAGTTTGTACTTGTCGCACGAGTTGCAAATAGATAGTAAACGAAAAAGAAAGGCGATAGAAACAAAGCAAACAAAAAAGAGAAAAGTGGGCTGCTATTACGCTAGTTGCACACACACGGATTTTGGACGGCCAGTATAAAATCGGCCGTTATTTTATTGGTAGCGTGTGCTTGCAGACACACCGGATTTTTACCGGTTACCGTAATTACAACGCACTACCAAAACTGAGTTAATACGTAGTAACTACAATTCCACCAAGCATTCGAGACTGGAATGGTCGGTAAAAAACTGGTGAGTATGCAAGAGTGTATTTAGTCACCTACGCCACTACTTACCGGCACTGCCGGCGATACAGTGACAGTGGATGGCTGCTCACCGATATTTTACCGACGACGATCACCGGTCGGCATGTGTGCAAGGACCCGTTTCCACATGTGATTCACTATTGGAATTTGAAAGTTGGCCGTCCAAAATCATTGTGTGTGCAACTAGCGTTAAGCTAGTATTAGAAGGAAAATTAATATGGAATGAATTTCTTTCCTAAACATGTGTTAGTCATTCAACAAATTCTCCAAAATCATCAATATAAGCAATGAAAGTCGATCTTCATCTATTAGTTTGTTCCATAAGCTAAGTCCGTTTCCATGAGTCAGTTGTAAACTGTAATATATACTTATACTCATTCAATTCATTCGGAATGAGCGCCCTTTGAATCAGTGCACTTCTGTCACTTTATCACTTCACCAGTGAAAAAGTTATCGAAGTGCTTGAAAAGCTAGTAGTGGGTTGGCAGAGGGGTCTAGTGAATATGTTGAGTGAGGCAAAACTTTAAAGTTTAATTCGTTAAATTTCATGACGGTGATTGATGAAACGTGCGGACGGGCGTTGTCATGGAGCACAATCGAATATCTTCTGTTGACCAGTGCCGTCCACTGATGACGCAATTCCTGGCGCATTCCATCGATTTTCTCACGATAGGACTCTGCTGTGATGGTTTGGCTGTGTCACCTGTATGTAACTAATTTTCCTCTACTCAAATGAACATTTCTACAGACTGTATGAATGTACAGCAATGGTAAAACCTTCAAATATGATCTGTTTGTTCTCCAGCATATTTGAATTGGAAACAAGAAAATAGTTATGTTACCAACCAGGGCCTTAGATTTGAATGGGGGAGTTTGTATCGATTCTTCATAACAGGTCTTCGAAAAAAGAGTTTACCGAATTAAGAGAGTAACTTCATTAATCTTTGATCACGTATACACTGATGAATCAGACCGTATTTCCAAAAACTGAATATCTGAGAAAGAGTTGGAAATCTAACCCAACTACAGATGTTTTCGATTTTAGAATGTGTTGTTTTGTTAGCCACCTTCATACTAACAACAACCATCAGAAGTCGAAACTTAGGGCTAAACGAAAGTTTAACGAGATATTACCTTTCAAATGAGCATGTATTTAGTGGAGCTGATTTAAATTACAGACCCTTAAGAAATCGCATAGAAGGTGATAAAACGAATATTACTGGAGTTTTTTCCCATCACCAAATCGTTATTTTTATACCTCGACACGTGTTTCGATCACCAAGTGATCATTAAGTGATTCATCTTCAGTTTTATCTTCCTCTAGAAGATGATGATCACTTGGTGATCGAAACACGTGAAGAGGTATAAAAATATCGCTTTGGTGTTAGAGGTATAAAAATAACGCTTTGGTGTTGAGGAAAAAACTCCAGTAAAATTCATTACTACACCAAAGGTTCCACCAAACAGTACATCATAAGTACTATAATTGAAGATTCATGAAAATGGCATCTTTTGTTTCGAAAGAAGATTAGGAAAAAATTTGGTTAGTATTTGCCAGTTGAATATTTCAAAATATGCTTTATATGATGTTCATGGAATTATTGGCCAGTACTATCACATATGTGTGTGTTAGACATCGTTATTAGATTTAGATTTTTAAGAGAAGTAAATGGAATGACTTTCCATTTTTGAATTTCACAACGAATTTGAACTTATTTGAATATCCGAATTCAATTCTTTCTTGGATTGTTGATTCTTCTCTTTTCTTGGTAAATGGGGTTATTTAAAAACCACTGAGGAGGCCAGCCATGACCAACAAACTTTTGTTTTCTTTCATCACAATGTCAAATCCACCTCATATCCAAAAACAGGCAATTGTCCCAAAAACCAGAATAAGTGTATAACTGACAAGGTCTGTAACTGGTAAATACAATGTCTAGCAATATCGCAGTGGAAACTCAAATGAAACGCAGCGAAGATGAAAATCGAGCCGTCTATAACACTTTGAAAATGCACTGAGGAGAATTATGTAGTATATCCACCTCATGAACGATTAACCGACAGTCTCTGTTACTCTACTCACTATTGTTGATAGGATAAACAAATTTATACATTGAATCTCAACGTAATCACGGTTAGAATTCCTGATAAACGAGGCATGACTATACCGCAATATTTATTAGCGAAACGGAATAATATGGAGCAGGTTTTGTGTTGTGGAGACCGTGATTGGTTAAAAGCTAAAAGGAAAAACGGGAGAGGTATTTGCTTGAAGTAATTATAAAAAACTGGAGCTTTGCTGGGGTTTGTTCTTTATGATGCCATGGCGGATTCCATTATGAAAATGGGATCTTTCAATAGTTTTCATCTAGATTCAAACTCCTACTTTGGAATGGAACGAAATTGTGATATTTCTATTTGAGATGATAGTTATTTACAAGGGAAAAAAGTATTAGATTTTAGCTCGAATTTGTATTGGAGAGCTAAAATCTAATATTTTTCCCGTGTATAATACATAATTTTTTTCTTTGCCGGGAAAAACGACGATTTAATAAAACACATTACTACAATATGTTAAAGTTAAAAAATTATCAATGTGAAATTTGAATTTTTAAACAAGTAGGCTGTTGTACTTATAGCGTTGCTAGGAAACCAATTGATAGAAAATCAAATATCTGTTGCTTTGACAAATTGCAACCAAATATATCTTTATTGAAATTCTGTCAATTAAAACAACGATCAAAATAAAAACAACAATTTAACTCTATGATTTGATTTAATTGAGAACTTAGTGGTCAGTAGTTATTTTGAAAAATGTCTGATGGCGAGGTTTCTCTGACTCCACCGGAGTTAGTAGAAGCAGCGGAAGTAGCTAAATCGCGGAAAATTTATGAAACCGCGTATTCAAGATTCATGGAATGGAAGATGACAAAGACATGCAATTCTTTCTCGGAGACGGTGTTATTGGCTTATTTTTTGAAACTGGAACAACAACAAAAGCCATCAACAGTGTGGTCTAATTAATCAATAAATAAAAGTATGTCACAATCCAATAACAATGTACACATTTCCAAATATTTCAAACGAATTACATTTCTGAAACAAAATGGAAAAGGTTACACGCCCAAGAAAGTCACATATTAGTGACTTTTTAAATAATGCTCCCGATGAAGTTTATTTAATGGCCAAGATTGTTGTTGTATTTGGGATTGCAAGAGCTTGTCGAATTTGTGAAATCAGCCAGGTAACATTAGATGACATTGAAGATTCGGGAAAGTTATTAATTGTAAAATTCAAGCAAACGAAAAATTATGTAAACAGTAGATTTGTAGTTACTGAAG